>OMLF01026211.1:77600-94653 GCA_900302615.1 Holocentrus rufus
AAAACCCGACACACACACACACACACACACACACACACACACACACACACACACACACACACACACACACACACACACACACACACACACACAGCCATTATTGTTTATGATTGTGAGCAGATATGCCATTGTTGGCTTCTGTGTTTTCTTGGTTAGGTATGATGGAGAAATAAGAGTGATGATTACATGCAATTCTGTTTAATGTCAGTGACAGCCAAGCAGCATAGATGTTATGCACAGCACATCCCCCATAGTAAGTGCTGCCATTAATGCTTTGTCAGCAAAACATGGGCCAAGTGGCTGGTGGGGGCTGGTCTTCCTGTAAAAGGTCTCAAATGAGCTGCACAGAACAGATGCAACTGACACACGAGATGTGCACTGTGGCTGAAAACTCACTATTTTTCTAAGTGTATTGGTTTTCAGTGCCTTGGAGTGGCACATTCTGGTGGCAGGTTACCCACATTAACCACAGCATGGCATATCATCAGTTAGCTGTCACTGTACTCTGTATTCCCTTTCCATTTGTTTTACTGACAAATGAACACATTATCTTTAATTCAACATTTGTTACAGTGTGACATGCTTCAAGAAAGTAGTCATCCAATTTAATTTGATTTATTAAAGAACAATAACACATTTAGATATTTTAATTTAATGCATGTCCAACTGTCAGAGGAAAGATAAAACAGCCTTTTTGTTTTTTTGAATAAATAAATAAATACATAAATAAATAAAGACAGGTGAAAAGAAACATTTGTCACTGAGTATTGACTTATATGGTCAATATTAGGTGGCTTTCACCATGTTTCTTGCACATCCCCCCAATTTTCCAGGCGATAAATGCCAGCAGATGGATATTGAATAAATTTCAGTCATTGTTTGCGATATCAGTCTGGGTTTTATCTTGTCTCTGTCTAATCTTACAAAGGATGATATTGGATTAGACAGCAGGTGGAACAGGAAAGGTGTAGGTTCAAAGAAAAGCACCAGAAGGCAGCAGTAGGAATGCTTCAACACATGAGCTAACTTATTAACTAGCTAACTAGCATGACAGGTTCTTTGCAGCCTGTAAAAAAACAAAACAAAACAATATGCTCTTCCATAAAGTATAGAGAATTGCCTAATTCTCAGATCAATGAATTATAATTTACCATGGTCAAAAATTTAGGTAGCATTGAGGCATCAGGGAGTGCACATGTGCAACAGACTAAACTGAAAGCACAGGATCAACCAGAGGGAATATAAGTAGACTACCAGGTGAAAGATAAGAGAAGCAAGTAAGAAGAAAGTGGCTCAGGCCTGCCATCAACTTGGCCATATTCCACAGAGACACTCCGTCTGGGAGCTATTTGGCTGAATGATGAGTTAACGTTCCCATGTGGAATCATACTCCTCAGTCTCATTTCTCTCCTCCTCCTCTTTCCTTTTCTGCCCTGCCTGTTGAATAGTCAGCACATTGCGAAATATCCATGTGGATCTAGGCTATTCTACATCTCTTAAATCATTTGGAATAAGAAGGATATTACAAGAACAGCTCTTTCATGGTTCTTTTTCAATTAAATTGCCAACTTTTTGTAAAGGTAAAAGGACACACATGATATGGAAATGTGAACACCATGAAAGATTTTATTAACACACATGCTTGCTTCATAACGCCGCTCCAAATTCAAGTTTTAAAATAAATAGCTGTTCTTTTTTATATTCATTTTGCAAATCAGTGTTATAATCACAATCACTTATAGTAATGAGAGGAGTGAACTGATACAGAGATACAGAGAAAATCTACCAAACTTGCAGAACTTCAGAGAAAGATGGGAAAGACAACTGAAATTAGACTCGACTAGAATATAGGTGTATACCTACTAAATCTTCCTACAACAATCCTTTCTCCATACTTAGTTTGAAATGCAAGTGATGGGAATGGTCGGTAATACTTAGTTCAAAGCTTTACAAATGGTGACCAATTAAGATTAGTATGGCTCAATTTCATTTAACATATCTAAAGCTTTGGTCTTTGATTGACTTTTAAATATTTAATCAGAAAGGTCTAAAGATTTGCTTTTTAAATTTTTCATCAGACACATGTCAGCTTCAGCTGCTATACATGGCACTAATATAGTAGAGCCTCACAACAGTTTGCAAGTTCAGCAGTTTGCATGCATGTTAGTGAGTTATCCAGTCTGCCCATGGGCCACATGTGAGTATAGCGATAACAGTACAATACACTACAATACAATACAATATGCTGCACTACAGTACCATACAATAAATAAATAAATAAAAGCAAGGTTCTGGTTCAGTGTATGATTGCCACATTTTGCCCTGGCATTAATTTGTGAATAATGGTCACTACAAAGGCTCTTCTCTCTGCAGTGGCCACCAGCCAAGAGACTCATTAAACTGACACCAAATACACTAGCACTTTCAACTCTCAATAGAGAAGCCACAGACATGCACAGGTTTCCTGACATTTGGGTTGTGTACATATTCATATGTGATCTTATGATGTTTTGTGAATGTGCATGGATGTGTGCATGCTTGTGTACATGTGTGCTATGTAAAGTGCAAGTAGGGGTAATTTGCTTGCCCCTGTCTGTCTGTCTGTCTGTGTATCACTAACTCACACATCTCATGTTGTTTTTGTCCATTTTGCAGACCTGCACTGTTGTTGTTTTTTTCTCCTACATTTGGCAACAATTGTTTGGGCAGTTCATTGAACTTGTGGACTTCTGTCTCCATGCTGTTTCAATGCCCTGTGAATGGTATTTCAGCATTAAGCCACAGAGAGACTGTAGGGCAGGTGCAGCAAGGCCAAGGTGGGTTAGGTCTGGGAGGCAGCCAACCATTGTGGAGTAAGGCAACTTCATTAGGGAAGAGGAAAATGGTAGTAGAGGAAATACATTGACAGGAGAAGGCTGCAAGGTGTGCAAAGACAGTGTCACAGGCAGAGCAAGGCCAGTAGATGAATGGGGAGAGTGTAGAGAAGACAAAGCTAGAGAGAACTATAGAGGATGGAGGCAAACCGCATTAGATTTATCAATCTGCAATTTAGCAACCTATGATGTGTTCCCTTCTCACCAGAATCTTAGTCAGTGGGTAAGTGAAGATCCTGCTTGTCTACTTTGTTCAGGAACTACAGGTACATTCAGGTATATCTTGTCATGTTGTAAGACAAGTTTGTTGCAGGGAAGATACACCTGGAGACATAACCGGGTACTGAGATGTTTAGCAGCAGCCATTGAGAAGAAACAGGTAGAGGTTAATTCATTGCCATATAGGGAAGAGGATACTAGGATTAAGTTTGTAGGTGAGGGAGAAATAATAAGGACAGAAGGGATTTTGAGCAGGCATAACAGAGGACAGCTAAGGGCAGGGTGTGACTGGCAGCTCAAAGTTGATATTCTTGGGGTGTTAGCAGTTAGTGATTCCCAGGCAGATAGTCTGCTCAAGTTTGAGGCCAGACATAGTCCTGCGGTCAGTCACAGAGGATTGTGTTCCTTGTGGAGCTGACAGTGCCATGGGAAGATGCAGTGGATGAAGCCTATGAGAGGAAAATGCTCAGGTATGTTGGTTTAGCAGCAGGGGTAAGCAGTGAGACTGGTGAACCAAAGTCAGGCCTTTGGAAGTTGGGTGTAGAGGTTTTGTAGGCAAGTCAATGATATGCCTATTAGCTTAATTAGGCATCCGCGGAAAGAATTTTAAGGATGTAGTTAAGGCCATGTCAGAAGCAGCCAGGGACGCTACTGAGTAGTTGTAGATGAGAAGAAAGACTGCTAGTTGGGGTTTAAAGTAGCCTATGTGGATAGTTAGCCAGCTAACATTAGCTTTGTAATGTGCCTTAACATCTTGTAGGCACTCAAGCTGGGAACTAGCATTAGCCCAGGGTCTTAGCCTTAGCCTAGCATGTTAGCTTTAGCTTTGCTGCGTGGTTAGCTCTGTAGCTTTGTTGCATTAGCTTGGTCGTATGCCTTAGGCTGGCTTTACATAGTGCAACTGAAATGCAACTTCAGTTCAGTGCAACTAGGAGTTCCAGGTGAGCCATCCAATGAAAATTATAAATTTGGTTGCATCATCATTTGGAATGTTCCATATGGGTTTGTTGACAGACCAACAGCAATGCAACCTGCATCTAATTGTATGGAAGTTGCACTATGCAAAGCCAGCCCTAACATTAGAATGATGAACTTTAGTTGGGTAACTTATGCTTAAGTGCTTAAGTATAATGGTGTTAGCCTGTAGTTGGCATTAGCACAGAAGTAGCATTAACCTTGTAGCATGTTAGCTTATCTGTTTGATTAGCATGAGCTTTGTAACATCTCCACATGTAGCATACTAACTTATGTGTTTAATAAGTTCAAGCTTTGTAGCATACCCACGTTAGCTAACTTGGAATTTAGTGGTTAGCAGTATCTTTGTAGCTTATTGGATGGTTGGTGTTAGTTTTTCTAGATAAATGATGAGGGTGGCCGGACAGTTAAGCGGGCTGGGTTATTCAATGAAACTGCCCAACAAGCCAGCAGGGTCAGCCAGACTTACCTTAGTCCAAGCAGATACAAGGCTAGTACCTGCTCTCTGCTTGGGCAAGTGTAGGGTTTAGATGCAGTGTGTGACTAGGTAATATTGAAGCGTATCCCCTGGAAGTTTACTGACAGTTAAGTAATGTCGCTGCCAGCAACAGTGTAAGTCATAGTGTGGTGGACCTGGGAGTGCAGAGACTAGGCAAAGAGGGGGGTGTTTCCAGGACTCTGGAATGCACTGTTGAGCCTTCTTGGGGTGTCGTAGGCCTAACGTAATGAAACATCAGTGAAGGAGGGTGTGAGAAAAGAACTTGGGTTTGTCTTGTTTTAATAAGACACACATTGGACGACATGGCGAAATAACCTCTGAATTGAGGTTGGCCTCCATGAAAGTTGTCTGCAGATAGACAGTGTTCAAAACCCAACCCAGCTGGCTTCTGTTCAGATTTGCATCACTTGTAACTTTTATTGTGTGTCAGCCGCATGTTGTGTTAACCCACATGAGTGGTCATCAAAGTGACAGATAGGTAATTGCTTAATGTTATGAGGAAGAAAGAATGAGGAGCTTTTTCTCTCACAACATAGTGATCATTATTAATTCTATCTATCACAATGCCTGACTACCCTCACAACAAATTATGGCAGTTTGAAAACTCCTCTAATACCCCTTGTGAGACAAATGATGTGAAGTATGAATGACTCTACTCTTTGAAACTGACAATTCGAAAGTAAGATGCATCTCATAAGAAACAGTTTGTTTTGGTCTAATAAAATTTGACTTTACAGTTTTGCTGCTGCAGCAGTGATCTCTGGATTAACTCAGACAGATTAATTATGAGAGTGTGAATTTCCCAACACAAAGTTTATTGATTTAACCAGGAAATGAATAGTTCAGCTGCAGGTCTGCTGTCAGACTTGTGTCCTAGAAACAATAATCATCTCACCCTTTGTGCATTATTATATTGCAGTCTCTTCTTGTTAGAGTGAAGCTACAGTTACTTGATTTGTGTGAGAGATTTAAACTGAGACATTTCTCATGTGTTGTTTTCATAATAGCTAATTTTACTAAATGATATGTAAGTTAATAATGCACTTATATTTGACTGTTAGCTTTCTGAGTAAATACTAATTTGTCATCTCTACTATACACTATTAATATATGCTGTATGCTACAACAAAGATGAGGTTGCAGCATATTGCAATAACTGTATAGCCACTGAGAGGAAAAAAGGCTAACTATGGTACACTAGTTAATCTTTTCCACAGCTATATTGTGAGTGCAAGGCATTTTCAGATATGCATGAGACTCTGGCTCTGATTGACTCTGGTGACTCTGATTGTTTTACCTTTCAATTTGAATGATTCAGTTTGCTTGGATGGAATAAAAGGCTTCCTTAGGAGGATAGGAGAATGGGCTCAGTGTGACAGTGCTTGAGATGGTGAGCCCATTCATCATAACCAAGCCTTTCCGACCAATATCAGAGTGCAAGGCAAGACTATTGCTAGTATTGCTGAGAGGCTTACTGTATCACTGCATGTGAAGCCAGCATGCCCCTGATATAGTAAACATTTTTACACTGCAGGTGATAGCAGTGTTTTCTGAAGGAATTAAAGGAAAGTAGCCTCGTCAATGTTGAGGAGCAGATGGATTAAACAGATGCTGAAAGTTGGCTCTTTTCATTTACTGCAGTCAAGAAAACCCTCTTTGATTTCATTCCCCAATTCATCTCCACAAAACACTTGAGTAGCAGCTTGTTAGTCAAGAGCAGTACAAGTGCAATGTAAAGTTAGTTGCTTTGTGTTCCATTTATGCTCTGCTCTCTTACTCTGATGCTCATAAATGAACGTTATCATCTTTTTTGACCTTCTACCGTGCCACTTGTAATGATATGCAGAGACTTTGTCTAAAGAGGTTTAGACCATCAAGACATAATTTGCTTCTATCTGAGAGAGAGAAGGTGAAAAAAGGAATGAAGGACAGAAGGAAAAAGAGCCAACAGGAAAGGGCAAGAGAGGTAGTGGAGTGCAGCATGCTCATGCTCATGCTCCAGCTCCGTTTGGCTGCCCAGGTTTGGCTTTTGGAGATATTGCTTCTCTTTGTCTTCCAAATTCACAGCTTTACACTGGCAAGAGCATGCTAACACACTGCTCTCCTTCCTCATACACACCGGCATTCCAACGAGCTTGTCTCATGCTAAATGTTTGTGTGTTTGAAGTCCCTAGAACACATTCAGTATGCAATTGAGTTAAGAGGCATTATGCTAGATTCTGTGCTCTATTGCCATTTCCTCTGGTGTTGAAATAGCACCTGTTGACTTTCCAATTTATATCTAAACTTTTGCCATAGAGATATATATATATATATATATGTATGTATAAAATAAAATTTTAGAAAAATCTGTATATAAAATAAAATGTAAATTGTAATGGGACACAGCTTTTGATAAGGGCATTTCAAGGTAGCACCGTCTTCCAAGGCTGGAAACAGCCAACACTGTTGTAGAGGACAGCAGCTTCGCCGATGACTCAGTACATAGAGTGTACATCTTACCTAGAAACAAGTGTTATTGTGAACTTACTACTACCCTAAATTTTTCACATATTTGCTTAAAAAGTAATTTGATTTTCCTGTTAAATTCCCATTTTTTGCATTTGTATATTTTATCATGAGAATGCATTAGTTTGGAGAGCATCTTTAACACATAAGTCTGTACTTTTACAACATGCTTTTAGTGCAGAAAAGAAGCAATAAAAGCATTGTAGTTAGAGATTAAATGTAGACCACTGCAGCTCTTTGTTTATTCAATGTAGTGGAAAGAACTACGCTAGCATTTTGGCTATAGGGACTGTAATTAAGATCACTGCACCATTTCCCATTGTCACACCATACTTTTCTTTATTCCCAGACACTCTCTGTTTGTGAGTGCGAATGTGTTGCAAACGAGTGCCTCATGGCTGAGTCTGATTGAATCTGCATACGCTGCACTTCTGTTGTGTGAATAGTCTCCCATTCCCATTCGTCCCCCCTCCCCAGCACACCCAAGTGTAGATGATAGAAGTGCTACGCCAGTCACTTTTTGGTGTTTAATTTCAGTAGATTAAACATTCTTGTAAAAATCAAATGCTAAAGTAGAGGGGGGAAATAGAACAAATAGATATTTTTTCAACTTCATTTTTAACTTTCCCAGGGCATGAAGCTAGACCAAAACTTCCCACAGAAAACTTGACTTGAGCTGACGAGGGAGGCTGAGATGTTTTCCATGTTTTCAGGTCCATGGCCAATGTGCCGTACTGTGACCATTGTGCTCTGAGAGCTAGGTGGTTTTGTCCTCAGGTCTCAGTGGAGTACTGTGCTTTGCACATGAATGACTTCAGGCCTATTCAGACACTTCTTTCTAGCTTGCTGCTGCCCCTGTAGGGCCTAGGCGCTGAAGCATCACTTTTCTCTGTGCGTGCTGGTACACATTGCTCACAGATACAATAATGCAGCACGAAAGAACACAAAACTTCTAATGATAATAGTGGAAGGAAATAATGGAAATAAGAATAATAGCATCAACATAGCATCTCCCATCAGTTTGAAAAGAGCTCTTGTTACACTTGTAGTCAGCCGCTGCAATATAGCTTTTACATGTAATTCCAGTCATCTGTGGAGAATCTTATTTGAAGTTAAACAAGAAATATCACATTTAAGTTAAAAATGTTGACCTTCACCCAGCACCCTCATTGAGACACAGGTGCAGGTGCATTTTTGAAACATCAGAAAACAATTCCAAAGCCCTTGAAGGTCTGTCAAAGATGGACCAGTTTGGTCTGGTTTATCATGTCCAAGTTAAAGGGATGCAATGCACCTGTGAGACAGTTGGAAACAAGTGTTGGATGAGAGCATATATATGTGGTGCCAAAAATTATCCACTGGGGGCAGAATTTTTTTTCTGGCATGTTTGCTCTTATTTGACAATCATGGTAGTGAGGGACTTGGAAGACAGGGCAGAGAGAGGATAACATGCAGCAAAGGGCTGGACTCAAACCCGGGAAGCTGTGACAAGGACTTAGCCTTAATGGTACACACTCTACCAGTTGGGCCATTGGAGCACCCAAGGGGCAGATGATTTTAATATAGCTTGGGAGGAGATAACACATTAGGATAATTAGTTGCTCTGGTCATAGGAGAACCGTTGCCCAGTGCAAGAAAGAAAATCTCCCCAAGGAAACAGTTCAATGATACTAGGCGAAGGGCCAAACAGAAGTTGGCGGCAAACTGCAGTGACAGTTTAGCAACATTGTGGGAGCATCTACCAGCCTGTCCCTGACATTTATAGAGGATGCGGCTGCGTCCATAATCTTCACTATGTGCGTCATGGTGCATACTGACTATTAGTGAAGCGTGGATTGAACCGCGACCCGTGGGTCCCGAGGGTAAACAGGCAGTTATGGGTCAGCAAAACAAAGTTATGAATAACTGCGGGCTGGAAATTAAAATAACTAGTGCAGTGCCCATTGAATATTTGCCTGTTGGAGTGGACTCATTGTTTGGTCTGCAGTATTGCTGTTTGCAGCTTTCTGAAGGCTGCAGTGTGTGTTTGTCAGTCTCTTTTGTGACTGCTGGAATTCACCGCTCCTTTCCGATAACATTAGTCTGTGAGTGATGGTTTAGTTCACATGAATTTCACATTCGTCTTGCAATGGTAAATGAAAAAAAATGCTCGCAACTGCTCCCTTTTTTGAAGAACTACAAAACTTTTGCATGTGAGTGCTGTGAAACTCTACGCATGTGCGAGCTGAAGACTGTCTGGGTGTTGCACTGTCGCAGTTGAGGTCCGCCTTTTTTGTTCCATCATTCACGATGATAACTAACAATGAGAAAATCGATTTTTGCAGGTTTCTCGAGAACAGCTCCTCCAAACAACTTCAAACTTGACGCTGCACTTACTTGGGGCCTCAGCAATACACCTGCTGAGTGTGAAGTGGATCGGATGAACGGTTGTCGAGAAAATTGACGGACAGACACACAAACAGACAGAGATTTCTCCATTTATAATTGGATAACGATTTACAGTACCATACACAAGAATATTCTTGGCTAAAGTAGCAAGTTTTTCCCCTTACTTTATCCCTAACATCATCATGCATTGTTAAGCAAGTGGGTTCATGCGGATGCCAGTTTGACCTTAAACAAAATCACCTCCATGTTGGGCGATTTCAGATAAGTTCCGAAAGCAGGCAGTTTTGAGTGAACTTAGAGCTGGCCCACCAATCACTAGCCACATATATATAGTTGGCATGAAAATTGGAGCCTTTCCTGGGTCTCTCCTTCCACTCATGCAATATTTGGAAGTCACCAAATACCAAACGGTATTTCGTAAATAGGTGAGTGGAAAAAAAATGCATGCCAATGAAAAATGCCTTATTACCTGCACAAAGCTGTGCCATGTGTTATTGTGATGTCATGAAAACAGAGACCAGTGTGTTTTGGTGCATGTGCTCGACAGCGCTCATCAAATTTGGATTTGCATCACAGGTGTGCTGATCCCAGAGTTTTATCTCACATTTTGTAGTGTTTTTTTCCCATAACTGTTTCACAGCAGGAGCCAGTAATGGGAGAAAACTGTCCAACCCAGATAATCAGGTTGATACACAGGTATATAGAGGCTTCAACAGAGCTTGCATGTCTACTGTCAAACACTATTTCAACAAAGAAAAAGGGCGGTTGCTTCTGTCTTTCCTTTACTCCCTCTCTGTCTGTCAAACACACACACACACACACACACACACACACACACACACACACACACACTTAAACACTCATAATTATTCTATTTTTATCTTGCCATTTCTTTGCTTCCCTGCTCCTTCTTTGATTCCACTTTTCTGCTTAGCCATCCCATTCATCTGAGCTTGTCACATACAGTAAACAGAAATAATGCCTCATTTGTCTTTGCTTGTGCTTTCTTTACTCGTGTGTGCCAATTGGACATATCCTTTCAAGGAAAGACTGACAAGGCAAACCAGAAATGCCCCAATTACTAAAAAGAAAGACAGCCAACAGAATTATTTAATTAACTCATCGATTGGAGTTGCTTTTTCATTTTTCTAATATCAGTCTTTATTCTGTCAGCCACTTCTTTTTAACTGGGGAAGCTCTGTGGTACTTTAAATTGATACACTGAAAAAGGAATATGTTTTCTATTTAAAGTGGTGAACAGAAAAAAAATCAGAAAATGGAAAAAAAAAATACACTCATTGTTTCATCTAAAAGTATACGTAAATACTGTACATAATGGATAGTTGATATTCCAGCCATAATATTTAAATAGGCCCAGCTATTATTTTTATGTTGTTAAAAAAAGTGTGATTTGTGTATTTGTCCTTGCTTGTTTCATGTCATTGCTTGATGACTAAATGATCAAACTAGTAATCTTATAGAGAAAAGTGCATTCACTGTTTAGATTTACCACATTCTACTCTTTCAGTCCCATGTGCTCAGCTAACAAATTACTTACCAGTGATGTAACTCATTGAGACTTTTTATAATTTGATGACATCATCGTGGCGAGTTTTCAAGTCAAAAATGTAATTACCTCCATTCTCTATTTCAGACTAACCAAATCACCACATTGTAGTTACATGCTCTAACAGTAAATGCATAACAGAACCAGCAGGTCATCAGATTACCTTCTGACAGGAAAGGCTACGTGTTCAGGTTAACAACAAATTATGAACAAACCAATGAGATTGCAGCAGCAGCACAATTTAAAAAAAATTATAGTAATTTTCGGGTACAATCTTGATTTAATGACCTGTCTGCGGAGGAATAGCTTTAATTTCCTAGGTACAAATGTCTAACTGGTAAATGGATATTCTGTATGAAGTGAATTAACTGTCCCAGTATCAAGCTGGCTGGAACAAAAGAAAATGAACTTCTGGTCACGATTTTCAAATGAAACTCTTCTTGATGAATAAGAATAAAAGAGGAATATGATGAAATAAATAAATAAATAGATAGATAAAGAGGAGGGTTCTACAGTAAATGTTAAAATCTTATAACCAATATGTCTTACAATTTCATTTTAAGATGGCCACACTAGATATAAGATTATATAAACTAGATCGTTGAGATAAATATCAGTTATGCAAAGTTATGCAAAGACTCTGTATATGTAAGGATGAATAAATTTGATTTATTATAATAGATTTATTTGTCAGATAGCCTTCATTGCACCTTATGTGTCCCAGATGGTCTTGGAGTGCTAATTTTGAGGTCAGATCCTTGTAATTATCTTTTATTTGCTGTAGAGACTAGGGTTCTCTGTGTTGCAGCATTTCTCAGAACCTAAAATTAGATCTTGGTTGAAGGGCGACTTGAAGAAACACCCCAAGTCTTAAATGCATACAAGTTGGGTTTGTTATTCATGTAAGCATTTTTCCCCCCTATAAGCTGAGCGTCTTAGCTTCTGCTTTGATGTTTTTTTGTGATCTTTATCTGACTTTAAATATTGATTGATAAAGATCTCCTTGAGGAAGAAATTGAATATCCTCACAAACTAACACCTGGAAAAAAAAGGATATGTATAAGAATAGGGTAATTGCAAAGCAAGGATTATAAATATCCTACCCTGTCTACAAAGGATCTGCTTTGATGCCAGCTTGGGTAAAAATAATCAAATGTCAATGTCCTTATCCGCAGCAAAAAACCTGGGGTAGAGAACTGCCACTGTGTCAGTGATAACAGCATGAGAGGTTACTCACAGCCTGTTATTGAGGAATGAGTAGCATTAAAGAACTGTCTCAAAATAACTTATATATAATATAGTACAAAATAGAAAAAAAGAAGAAAGTTGCAGATATAAATGTACAAATTCTAGATAAATTTCACATAGATTCACATAGCTGGTGGAGTATTTATGTAAATAAGAGTGAAAAACATTTTCTTTATACTGTATGTAGGATGTAGGATTACATCCAGGTTAAGTACCTCAATAGCTGGTGTGCTATTGCATAGTACACTGTTTATTTTCTACACAGTAAAGGTGTGTAGAAAATTGAATTGTTTCAACAGCACATCACAGTACACACACCTTTTGTACATATTGGGGCTCATTCATAAAACTATTGTGCCGCATTTCAGTTGTGTTATCCTCAGTTATGGCCAGGTTACAGCCAGCCTGAGATTTACATAATTAACATCTTGATTGTGTGTCAGTTCAATGGACCGCATAAAGGTGTCAGAATGGTGCAAAAAGAAAAAAAAAAATCCAGTGCTGGCCATAATAATCAGCTGGTCTTTTAAACCACAATCAGAGTGGAAATTGACAATTGCAAAGCCAGTGTATCATATTTTTTCAACATTGTCATGCATTTCCAGAGATAATGAATGGCTTCAAACACAAGCAATTTGAATGTATTTGTATCAGTTAACATTAGATTCTGCAGTGAACCATCTGACTGGAGCAGGTGGGATTTATTTGCACTGCGGGGTGCTTTTATGGATCACTTTCACAATATGCAAATAATCAAAAGGGGTAGGAGTATGGGGAAAACATTTATGCTATAGTAACCATGCAATAATTCACATTCATGAATGAGAAACACCCTACTGTGACTTTATTGGCCCCAAACGGCATGTCAAACCTGACAGTAAATTTAATGTTTTGCCACTTGTTTTTTTTTCCAGGAAACACAATACCTTTATTCAACATTTTTATATGATTCCCATTGATGTATTATTTTTGTTGGAAATTTTAAGTGCTAAACCTACACATTGTACCTGATATATGAATGAGCAGACTTACTTTGCAGTATATCGGCTAAATATCTATTCCTTGTGGGTAGCCGTTAAATTAATTGCTTTGAAGTTGGAGGCAGTGGTCCCTCCCTGCAGGTTCAAATTTATATCATTTCCAAATTTATATTAATATTTTCACAGCCTTTAGAATATGTAATTGATATAAAATATGTGATAAATTTTGTATTCATAATTATGTATGATTCGTAAGGAAATTAGCTAGTGACAGATTCCAGCCTCACTTGCTGAATTTTGCACAGTCCTCTGATGCCTATTACATCCTCTATTCTACAAATCCAGCAGGGACCTCTGACCCGCTGCTCTCCACAGACAGGGACAAAAATTGGTACAGTTGGGATGGATAGACTTGGTTAAGTCTGTCATGACACTGCTGTCAGTCATGGTTATTGTATCTGTCCATTGCTTTTTGTCATATTTTGTACTTTATACTCTAGTGCCATTCATGGGTCCTTCCTGCTGTTGGGTATCACTCAGACAGAGAGGTAATGGCTCCACAGTAAACCAGAAAATAGAATGTGTTTTAACTCTTAGAGAGAGGGAAAAAATATGGTTGTCAATTATAAGTGGGGAGACATGAGTATTACTTGTGCAAAGCGAAGTGGATTTACTCCCTGATCTCTCCGCCCTAATCCAGCTTCTTGGATGAGATTTCCAACACTGGGATGTTTTGGATGTTGAGATGACAGTCTGCCTCTACATAAAATGGTGGGAAGAGCTTCTGGGCTGCGTTGTCCTGTTTGAGGGACTGCAGAGACCCATCAAATCATCTCCTAGTTATCAGAGCTATTAAAACTGTCAAACGGTTTCCTACTTACCAGAGCTTGCCAGTGGTTTCGTCGAATGATTTCATTTTTCAGGGGCCTCTGACTCCACTATTTTCTTTGTTTTTTGATACTCAAACATGGATTCGTTCATGGTGAGTAGTCTTGGTGCTCTTGATAATGTTGGTTCTCAGAAGCCATGTATTGTATTGACTTTCCAGCTTGAAAAATATATAATTCGGTGCAAAATGCATATTTAGTTCTGTGGGATCAACCACTCTATAAACTTATGTAAATATAAATATTTGTAATTCAGTGCATATTGATAACCCTGCAAGCACATAATAGATTGTTGGCCCTCCCTCATGGTCACTTCGTTAAAAGCAAATGGTAGTTCGGTGATAGAGGCATTCAGTATGCAGCAAGGGAACAAGTCCTGCTTTGAAGAGGCAGAGGGCACTCTGGCTTTTGCCTTGGGCTGTACTGTACTGATCACAGGATTTCATTGCACAAATGCCACATCAGTTATTTAGTGCTAGCATGATGAATAGAAAAAAAAAAAGCGAAAAATATTTTTTGAGGAATGTGGGTTATATGACAAGTTATTATTGTTTACATAATGGCAATGACAATTGATACCATATATCATCATAGAGTGGTAAGATAATTCGTTGCCAATCTAAATGAATTTTTTTTTTTTTAATAATGCCAATGAAAATGCCAGAACTGAAAAGTAATTCCATTTATTTTATCTCGTAATTAGCACAGCCTTTGTAAGAAGTGTGGGATAGTTGGAAAAAAAAGCGGGAAGCTGTTTTAGTTTTGTGCCATGTGATGGAGCAGTTTTCCTCTGCGTGACCTAAAGGAATGGCTCAACTCAATGAGGAGCTCAGTCATTGTTTTTGAACCTCACAACCAGCACCTTGGGCTAATGTGCAGTGCATACTCACGCTGTGCAGCTACTGTAGCTTAATGACCATACGCATGGCCAAGATTAAATGCTTTTGCTAACATGCAGAAAGGCTAGTGGGCCAGCTGGATACCACTGAAGGGCAGAGTTGGCTGTCAGCTGTAGATGACTTAACCCCCTCTCTTTTTGTATGTCTTCCAAGTCCAAGGGCTGGCTCAGACTGTTGGTTGGCACCTGACATATACACATACTCTAGTCAAGGGGCTTAACCATAAAGGGAGGGGAGACGGTGGCGGCAAGGGGATTAAGGCTTCATGCTGCATCACTGTCATAATCCATTAAGCTAGTGGAAAAGGAGGAGGCCTGGACCTCAAACAGACACTTTTTTTTTTGAGGCAAAACTGCCGCTGAGAGAGCTTTCATTGAAACCCAAACAATCCAACTCAATGTTGAGAAATTTCATCTAACTACTGAAGATGAACCAGGTTTGGAACATAATCATAACGTCAGCAAAACGATGACAGTTTGTTGACAGCAGTAATATCTCACATGAAAGAATTTGGGGAAATATGAATTCATTAAAGCAGTGGCTCTGGGTTATCGAAGAAACTCCTTGTATATGCTTCTGCCAACTTATTGATGTATCTGCTATGGGAGCACAGACATTATAATTGCAATTTATATGATTTTCATTAAAACTGTTCTAAAAAAGACTTCAAAAACACTCTCAGATTGAAGACCCAACCATATTCCAATATAATGTTATGGAGCTAGGCTGTTAGGAATCCTTCTGCTTCATAGTCGAAAGAAAAGTTCTCTAAAGAGAAGGGAAAAGGAGCTCTGGATGTCGATGTGAAGGCCTCCACTATTTTTTACGACTTTCTACCCCTTGTTTGAATTTGGATGACAGTATTTTTAAGAAGCTTTGGACTCTGTGAGAGGCAGTGATGTTCAAAGGCAGTCTGGGATCCCTGCTTCTTGGCGTGATCCTCATCGGACACCCGCTATGTTACAGGAAGCAATCCCTAAATTAACTTCAGTGAGAGAAGCAGCTCATGGATTGGCACATTGACAGATTGGAAACCTGGAAACCAGGTGACATTTTTCAGGTCATGAGTAGGATGTCAGATGCTGGTTGCTGGTCGGCATGGTAATAATATATGTAGGTAACTCATGATATGTGTGTAGTGATATATTGTCCAGAGCATGAGTTATTATAAATTTGTGTGAAGTTCAGAGGAGGTGAGGGCTCTAGCATTTCATCCTGCATCTTGAACCAAGTTTTTCAATAAAATAAAAATCCACCCTGAACTCTTATAAATAAAACAGATAAAATGATAAAATAGCTTAATCTCACCTATCAAAATAAAGAGCCAAGAGTATAAGCAATAAAATGCTTCAATAAAAATAATGTTTCAATAAACGTAGAGGTTACAATTTTATAAGCTATACCAACTGACCTGGTTGGGCATGACCAGTGGCTCTCCGGTGGAATATATTCGTGTTTCTGTTTCTTCATTTCTTGGTTGTCTAAGCTGTTTCCTATTTTTTCCCCTACTCATCGTCTTTGTGCAGGATCTGTGCAAGTGCCAATGCTACCAAACCGTGCTTGATTCTATAGTGACTGACCAGAAGCTGAAGGGGATCTTGGGAAATTGAGTCAAATCAAACTGGCAGTTAGAAAGTTTGCACTTTAAGTAGAAAAATCAGCTACTGCAGCTATTGTGCATTTTTCATATTTGCATAGTTAGGTAGATAGATTTCTGTGTATTCCCATGGGTAACTAGACAAACGTAGATAGCATTGCAATATGCCAAATATTTCCAGCGCGGCTGCAATGATGTTTGAATGTATAAAAACGTATCTGAAACACGAGCAATAGTCAGACCCACCGAATCACCATTTCGACCTGATGTTCAGCAATGATGCAAGGAGAAGTCAAATGTACAAGAGCCAGAGACACCAAATTCTCTACCAACAATAGCCTCAGTTGCCCATGATGTAATATAGCCACAACTTCAGCTCTTTTCCAGTATTATTATCATTATTATTATTATTA
>OMLF01026211.1:104451-140002 GCA_900302615.1 Holocentrus rufus
ACAGGTCTGAAACCATTATAGCAGCCACCTTGTGCAAACAGGTTCCCATAATATCCCACAGTTATGTGACCGATTCACCCGGTCGGAAAGGCGTCACTCAGCTAAGAGAAAAGGGAGAGATAGTAAGGAGGAAGGCTCGATCAAGATTGCTGAAGACCCCCTCTTGCTTTGTCCCTTGAGCTATTGTACACATTAGCCCTTTACACAAGAGCTTAAATGGCCTCATCCATTATTCACCATGGAAGTTTATGTATACCTTTCACTGTAGGCGGGGGGGCCAAAGGTCAGCTGAATCTTCCAGTGATCGTGTAGCATCTGTTGTTTGGATATGTGCGCATAACTATGCATGTGGTGTGTACACACACACACATACAGTCTCACACACTCTGACACCCTCCCTCCTCCTCCAGTGTCCAACCGTTAAACCGCCTCTCTCTCATCCGTTGAATGCGAATCTTGGAGGCTGAAGGCGGAAAATTGAGTGGCTACGCAGAGCCACAGGGATTTACTACTGAGTGGAGGGTCCACTGGCCAGTGCTCTGGAGAGGAAAGGCCGTACGGCATTTAATGCTATTGATCAGCAATAAAATGAGAGAGCAAGGCACAACAACTCCTTGGGCTTGAAGGAAAGGTTAGCTTTACTACTGCGGCACCATACTCGCTTATATATTGCTAGTCATCTGTTTCCTAACTGAACCTTCATGTTATAGGTCTGTGGAAATGTCTTGTATATTGCATTGCTTCCTTTAGAAAATATACACAGATAATACCGTGTTTCCATTAAATAGAACGACTATCACACAGTATTACACAGCAAGCTGAGTTTTACCACAGTGTGTACGATACAGCGTGTTTCAGCAGTTTGCTCAACAATGTCCCATTTCTTGATATTACTGCCTGGGATTACCCCCCTGTGGTTCAGCACATTACAACACGATGGGCTGGTAGAGTTCGCTCTGTGTCTGTCTGTCCTCGCGAAGACGTTGCAGGTGTTCTGCAGTGCAAGGTGTGAGCGCTAAGTACACACAGACATTTAAGCTCGGCACTGTAATCCCTCCACCAGACAGCACACACACACACACACACACACACACAGAGCCAAGAATAAATTGTTTCAGAGCATCTGTACAGATGGGGCACACATGAACACACTGTTTTCTTTCCCTCCTACCTCATCCTATTGTTCCATCCCACTGGCGATATTGCATACCCGCCTACTGTAGTAATTTGTCGACACGGCCTCTATCATACAGTAGGCTGTTATAAACTTTGTGCCTGCCAACTCATGTCTTTATGTTGGTGATCTTGGGAAAAACCAAGTGATAATTACGATTTAAAGAAATAAGGAAATTTGTTAAAAACTCCTTGCTATACAAAGCCATAGAAAGTCACTCATACAGATCAGTTGCTTCTGTGGTTGCATTCTGAACATTTCAGTCTTCTTATTCACTGCAATGTGTTTTGCAGACCGAGGCTCAGAAACCAACTTCCAAGTAAAACATGAAGAGGTTTGAAATGCACTTTAAGAATTTATCCCAAAAGAAAAAGGAAGAGGCTGATGTAAATTTTGGAAAGAAACATAAACTTCTTCTGCGATAACCGTTAAAAGTGCATTTTAACCTTCTTCATGTTTTACTTGGAAGTTTTTCTTCGAGCCTCGGCTTGCAGTGAGTGGAGAGATGACTGGAACAGAAACTGTCGTCAAGCAGAATGCAACCGACGGATGCAGCTGATTTGGGTGAGTGACTGACCATGACTTATAATGTAAAACGCAACATGTAAAGGCCAATGTTTTAAACAAACTTCCATTTTCCTTTAATCAGGCCAAATCAATCTTTTTAACTACATATACTAGTTTACATTTGATGTGAGGCTGCTTTTCTTAGTAATGTCACCCCATGGAGAAATTAAGCGTTCACATAATAATGTACATCACAAACAATGATTGCTTGTTGCTGTCATTTGATGAATAATTTGACCATAGAGACATTTATGCTTGTCTACAGTTTTTAGTCTGCAGTGAGAAACTCTCTGTATTTTTAAACTAAAGCTACACAAAGTCTGCACGGCTCTATTCGAGTTAGACATTGTTCCTTGGCCTATATTCCAACACTTGTTGTGTCTAAGTGGTTGGCTAAGAGAGTGACATAACAAGTTGCTGTATGGACGTGAACCGTGGTGTGGGCTTGCATAAGACTCAGGGTGTGCTGCTAATAAACATGATGAATGGGCTTGCCCGGGGCCTCTTACCAGCTGGCAGAAAAGGGCAAGGCTGCCTTGCACAGACACTGAATTTATTTTGTTTCATATTACATTTGGATGCAGTAGGCAAACATTACCGTGGCCCGCTTCATTTCATTCGGCAAACTACTTTTGTTTCTCTGTCCTTCCCTGTTGGATCCATTTGATTTGTCTGTGTTCCCAGTTATTTTTTTTCCCCTTTCCAAAGGGATTGAGGGATTCAGACTTTCTTACATTACATTCTTAGTTTTTTTTTTCTCTCTTTCTGTGGTTATTTGTTCCGCTTTTAAAGTGTATCTTGACAACACTAATATTTCCAACATAGCCTTGAACAAAATGGCTTCATGGCAGTCCATTTATCATTTGGCTGTATGGCTCTAGGCGGCCTGCCTATGTATGATTTCTGAACAAGTTAGATCCCCTACTTCTTTTCCCTCTATGGTCCATCCTTCTTTTTCCACACACACATGCACACACACACACTGACATTGTCACAAAAGAAAAAGAAAAGAAAACCAAACAAAAGAAAACAAAACAAAAGAAAACATTCAGAACTATAGGTATTGTTTCAGCAACATGATGGTTGCCAGTGTTGTTCGAAGATTCCCTATATATCTGCTTTCTTGCTTTAATTTGAACGGAGGGGCACTTCTGTCTGTCCTGAGTGGTGTAGGACTGAATCCCATAGCCTCTTTTCATTTGTGTTGCAGTGCTGGCAAAGTGACATCAAATCTAGTTGAATAAGGGCATATAAAGAACCCGGCAACAATTGCAGTGCCAGTAGTATGTCCTTGACTTTATTTTGCTATTACCTTTAGTCAGTCATACCCTCTTGTTGGCTCTCGAGATACATCATTACATGGATCACCATCATCTTGGCTGGAGGATGTGTGTATGTTGTTAAGTACAAATCTGATGGTTGTCAGTTCTTATGATTAAAAATGCCGAATTTGAGGTGTGCTGCTGAGCAAATCCCCAAAGTTACACACAGCCAGGCTGCGTGTCACAGTGTGTGACAAAATCTTATTCAAATCCGGTGATGGCGTGAGTATTTTTGCTGCTGGGGTCAGGCAAAATGCAGCGGCAAAAGAGTCTCTGAAAGTGACAGTGATTAAGCTTGGAAGCCTCAGCAAAACTCAGTGAAAGGCTTTGGCGTATGAGGGCCGCAATTTAACAACATTCAGCCTGAAACAAAAGCACTGTCTCTTCTCCCTGCAATGTTTGTTCCTCCGGGGGATGTTGGTTAAATCTGATTTCCACGCCTCGTCTCATCAGTGTAAACTCTGCTGGCCGTTTATGTGGGTCCTCCAGCTGAGTTCTCTGTCTGCGCCACTGGAAGAGCGCTGCAGCCTGTGGCGGTGTTTAAAAATTGCTTACAGTTTTTTAAGCTTTTTTTTTTTCCCCCTCTCAAGATTCCGCTCATCAATCTTCAACAAACAAAAAAAATGGTATGACTGCTCATCCTAGTCATGCCAGCTGAGGTTATAACATTTTTTTTTTTCAGAGTGTATTTTAGCCAGGCATCTGTGTGCAGAGACAGCAAGGAATTCTCATAAAAATAGTGTCGTTAATTGTGTATGAAGGTAGTTGGTTTTGGCTCAGCCCCAGTGCATGCTGTGAGGTTATCGCGGGCATAATTAAATATACATTCAGCTTTTTAAGTCAGTGTGTTGCAGGACAGACCCTTGACAAGCTTCATCTCGACTCGTCCCATCACATCCCTGTAGAGGGCTACGTGGCACGTAGCTTTATCTACATGTGCTTTACAGTCCTATGCTAATAAATAAAAGAACATATGAAGTGCAGATGAATCATTCAGACTCATGTTTCAGTAAGCTCCCCCCTTTCTTCTGTTCTGCAGCTTGTAGATATACAGTAGATGCTGGAAGTCTGATTAACCCTGAGATTTAACCAAGGTAATAAGAGAAATCCATACCCCTCCAGAAACACATCTATGGATGACAGTGGATCATATGCATGATGGCAAAATCCAGTTATATTGGAACCGGACGGTGCCAGTGACAGTCAGCATCAAAACCCTGCAGTTAACTCAGCTCGCACATCCTCTTATTTCCATGAACACTAGCACCGCCACCATCCCTTCTGATCCATTAGTGCATATTTTCAGAATGACTCATGCATGTATAGGATGCCGTGGTTGCACTTTAACTATTAGTTTATTTGTTGAATGCCCTCTTAGATGGTTGTCCTGATATGATAGAATACAAGTCACATGTCATGGCAAAGAAGTACTGTGCACAGCAAAGTATAAAACTAAGTAACTTATTAGTTGGAGGCCACTTACTTACTGTTATTATGGCTCATTAACTTGAAATATATCAGTTACCTCACAAGGACACACTAATATGCAATAAATAAAGCAAAGGAAACAGATGCAATATTAAATGACTTGGATCATTTACTATTTATTTATTTATTTAATTTTGTTTACTTCTAAAGAAACTTAAATGAGACATATTTGGGATTGGGGTGGGTGTGGGTTGGGCCAAAAAAAAAAAAAATCACTTAAGCAAATAATTTACCATCTAGCTGCTGTGCAAATGAGGTCAGCCTCAATTCAGACACCGTTAGGCAGTTAGAATACCGGAGGCACAATTTAAGTCTGGGGACTGTGCCTAGCTTTCAGAAAATGTCATCACCTGTGAAGTGAAGACACAAGGTAAAAGAAACGTATTGAAATGTGTGTGTGTGTGTGTGATTTCAACGAATAAACCATCAGCATATAATATAATATAATATAATGTGGCTATCTGTGCCATCTATGACACTGGAAGAATGTAGGATCGCACAGATGTTCTTTCAGTTTGACATCACCTCCTGCAGCCTGCTGTAGTCATGAATGAATTGGGGGGATGACATTTGCTAATCCTGCTATGGAAAATCAATTTGGGTGATGTTGACTTCATTTGCTACTTGTGACGCCTCTGCTCTACATGCCATTTTCTGCTGAAAAGGCCCCGCAGCCAAGACATGGATTGCCAGAAGTTTGGGCAAGCAGTGGTGGCATGGCTCCCCCTGGGTCGTGATGCTAAGTCGAAACTTTTTCTCTTAGAGGAGAGATATTGAATGATACTTACTTAACTCTGTTTCACCTCATCCTCTGACATTCCAGATCGTGTCATGTGTCCAGAAAATACTCTCTTTGCTTGATCTGCCTCTTTCTTTGTTTCTCCATTAATATCATAAAAAGCTACCATGTTCTCACAAGCAAAAAATAAATAGATAAATAAATAAAAAAGGAAAAAAAAAAAAAAAAACAAAACAGTGCTGTGTCTCTGAGCACAACACCAAATCTGGCCTTAATTTCCAGCTCGCTATTTCCTTAGGAATTGCAAGCTGCTTCGCTAAATCCGCTGCCATTTGCCAATCTTGCCCTGTCCTCAGCTGCCCTACAACATGCCTCCCTAAAATGGCTTCCCTCCCGATCGTTTCTCCCTCACCAAACAAATGAAACGTTAATACCCTCTTTCCTATCGGGCAATGAATTAATCTTGAACCATTTACTGTCAGTCGCTGCTGCTCGGCACCTTTGGTCATTTCTCCAGGTGCATGTTCCCTGTGGGTGGCTTATTGTACAGCCTGGCAGGATATGCCTAAGTGTAGCTCTGTCTGAACACAATGAACAGACAGGATCTTCACCTACCCACGGGCTGAGATTGCAGAGAGAAGGTATCACATCTTAATTGCACTTTTGATGAATATAATATGGGTCCTTTCATCCCCCGTAGTTAGATTCAGCTGTATTTATTCCTCTCTACGCTTTCTCGGTTCATCCACTGGTTTGCCTGAGACACTGCCTTACCACACCTTGCTGCATCCTCCTCTTCAATTATATGATATACAACCATCTTTCTCTTCCCTGATGAAGTTGCCTTACTCCATAGAGGTTCCTCTGTTTCCAGGCCTAAACCCCCCCAACAGTGTTGCAGGTGCCCTACATTATCCCCATGTCTTAGTGCTGACTGCAGTTGTTGGACGGCCTCTCTTGGGCTCCATCTCTGCCTGGCTAATAGAGTAGGTGCTGCACTCTGTTGAATCCTTAGATTCTGTCATCGCCTACCATTACTTTGACATTTAAGCATCTCTGCTATGCCAGATCTACAGTAAGTAGTTCAAGAATCCATTTCCTATACAAAGCTTCTTGACTAAGACAATATGTGATTCCAGGCCATTTCCTGAAATATGAGCTGACCAACCTCTCTGACTTCTCCACCTCCGATAGAGCTATCTCATATGCTGTCATTAGCTGATACAGTTCAACTTTATCCACGTAGCCCTGTCTTATGTCCTGAACTTCACAATATATCTTTAACATTTGTTTGATGACTCTCTCCTAGGCTTTTGATAGGCCTCTAGAACCATTGGTTTTACCTCTTCATCTATGTAAAGTCTTTGACCTGACAGCTTTCCCATAATAATCTATATGCACCTTGTCCTATGTTTGCTTATCTCTCTCCATTCATCGTACATCCAGATGAGTTTGCATTTGGATCTATAATCTGGACCTATAATGACGTGAGATGGTTGCAGAATGGGCTGACTGGCCGTTTTAATAGTCCATTTGCACAGCAAACACTATTCCCTCATGTTGTTCCCTTATTCACAGATGTTAATGCCCCCATATACACTGCTAAATAATAAATGTTGGTATTTTCATGAACACCATGATGAAATCAAATGCCTTCCAAAGTCTCACCAATCACCACATCTAAAGAATAAATTGGGAGTTTGTAAATGCAAAGTGCAAAATAAATGTCCACTTTCTTCATCCCTCAAAGAAGTTGAGGCTTCATTTTTTTGAAGAATGGCCAAACATCGCACTACACACAATTTAAGACTTGTATGGCAGAAATCCAAGAAAAACTGAAGTTGTTCTCAAGACTCCTTAATAATATTGTTTGGTGCTTACATTGACCATGCACCTCTGTGTTTGTGATTTATTATATGTGATGTTCTGTCTTTTATCTGTACCCTGAGTATAATAAAGTTTGAATGAATGAATATACATCAACGCTTTATGCACAACTCACAATTAATCTGGAAGGTTTTCCATGCAGTTTTTGAAGTATCCACATTTAAATTTCTCAGTGATTAAGACATGCATTTTGAATGGGATCAATGTATCAGGACAAATGCAGGGGTGAGAGAGTAACTCTAACCCTAAGAGAGTGGAGGTGATGCATGATTTGTGCAGGGTTAATGCCTGAGCAGTGCAGGGGTGAAACTGAGCCGGAGGATTGATGCATGATGAGTGGAGGGTTGATACTTGACTTGAGGAGTGATGAGAGCTCAGGGGGAGAAGCGAAGATTTTCCTAATATGATTGCTGTACACCAAAATAGAACAACTTCATTAACTTTTCTCTCCAGGGAGCACAACCCACAGCCTTCAAGCTGGATCCTTCTCTCTCTGTCTCTTTGGCTGGCTACTCAGTGCACTTGTGGAAAAGAAACTGCTGTCACCATTCTACCACGCGACAAGTGGAGATTATAATCATGAGTGCCAGAAATCCAAACTGGCCTCTGCAACAGAAGCTACGCAAGATTGTTTTTGGTTTTTAGCATAATTAAATGCCAATGTTCAAGTAATCAGCTTAATCAGATGAGGGGCCAGTGGAGGAGCTCCAGCAGGGGAAAACCTCAGTTTTGCATTATTAGATCAATTGGAGCTTTTGGAGTCAGGCACTCTGGACACATTACTTTGCTGCGGATTTACTTGCAGGACAACCATCACAGCCATCTCTGTCTAAGTCCGTCTATAGGGAAGAGCTTAGGGGAAGAGTGGCTCCACAGAACTGGCCTGTCTGTTTGTTTGTTTGTTCGTTTGTCTGTGTGTGTGTGTGGAAAGGCGTACTTGAGACTTGTGTATGCATGCATATCTGTTGGCTTTCATGTATATTAAATATATTATTATGAATTATTGATTCAAAAATAATTTATTGAAATAAGTGCACTATTAGGCTTCAGAATGAGCACTCTGTTATTTGATGTTAGGCAGATAACTTGATGAAAATATGGTTTTAAAGTTTGTTGTCAGAATAAACACACAAATAGGGTCTAAAAATAATAATAATGTTGACTTTGGAATTACTTATCAGACAGCGAGACTACAGAAACTTCACAATGACTGAAGAGGTAAATCGGGTCCCAAATCAGCTCTACTATTCCTAGATACATCATGAATATGGACGCACATCATTAAGGTTATAATGCTAGTCCAGAAGTATTTAAGTGATGCAGTCTAGACAGGACATAACTTTGCTCTTAGCAGCTTTTCACAGCGAATAAAGATTGAAATAAAACTTAGAGTACATTTGGCAAACTCTAATCACATCACCCTGGTGTAACAGTTAAGCTGCTGACAGACTGTCACCCCTGGAGCAAACTCCGACTGGAGTGTGTGGTGTGTGAATGCGCGTGTGTGCACTCAGATAGACATGTGCAATCTGTGTTAAGCAATGACGTCATTGGTCTGCAGGCAGTGGAATTAGCTCCACTCTTTAATGGAGCCTAATGAATCATTGACAGGCAGCAATAATTAATCATGTTGGCTCTTCTGTGTAGCCTATCCTCAATGCTTAGTAATTTAAATCTATTGCTTGTCAAATAGCTTATGTTAATTACTTTCAGAGTAAACTCTTCTTCTCTTTGAGAAAAGATGGTAATTTTGTTTTTATCACAGTCGACAGTTTCAGGATAGTAAATACTTTAATCAGCATATGGACTTAATTTCCATCCATGTAAATATGTGCTTTTGCTTTAGACTTTAACATGCATATTTTGAGGACCATTTTCTTTCATTATTTCTGACTAAAAGATAAGCATATTTACTGACAGCGTGTCCCAGTTTTCTCCAAACATTTAACCAGACTTTGGTTCTTATTTTTGTGAGTATCCTGTGTGATTGTTGATAGATGAAAGCTTTTGGCTTTTGATGATGTTGCCTGCTCCTTGTATAGGTGTTCGGCTTGTCCAAAGTGTGTGTTCTCTATGGGTCTAGTCCACATTATTGCATCAGTAGCATGGACAGACACGTTTGGACTAAGCCATACGTGTATGCATCTGTTTATGTTTTTGCCCGTCTGTCTACTTCGTGATGAAGTCAGTGTTTGCATAACCTCACACAGACACACTGTTTGACTATACTAGCACATTTTTTTTGTTCATGGAAAGTATCTTATCACGTTCCTCCCACAAAAGGCACAAAACGCTGAGCTTACCCTAACACAATCAGATCAAGGGCTCATTTCATCGGATTCAATAACACATCATCCTATTGATTCTGTGCAGTGTAGCCTATCTCAGATAGCTGAGATGAAGGAAACGATTGCCCGGAGCCCGATCCGGAGTTAACATTTTGTGTGTGAGATGAAGAACTGCTTGCTGGGCTCACGTTACTCTTACAGCGCATCTACTTAAGCTGAGAGCTGCAGCGTTTCAGTGAATTTCCTCGCTCAGAGGCAGCAAGGCCCCTGATTGATGCCGCATGCAGTTTTGCATACTTCAGTTGCAACAGTGACATTTATAATGGATTGTCTAGTTATAGTGGTGAAAGCTCGTATTATGAACAAACATAATTACCTGTCATCTCTTTATGCTTTAATTTAATGCATGTCTCAAAACTTTTTTTCCACCGCCATCTAAAATGACAAACTGTACTGCAGCCATCATAAAGGGCATGTAAACATTCCCAAAATCATAAATCTCATTTGTGTTGATAATAATGAGAAGCAGAAAAATGTGAAGGAGATTAAGAGAATGAAGTAGAAATACATCAACCCATCTTTCTACATTATTTTTATGCATTTTAAGCTAACCCTGCACTAATGTTGTTATTTGAAGTTAAAAAAAGTGATGTTTCAGTACTTAAAGAGCTAGTTCATATTTTCTTTTCTTTTTGTTTTCATTAAGACCTTTCCAGAATAACATGCTTCGGTTGAACAGCAGAAAACAATTAAAATGCAAAACCCGTGACTATTTTCATTTCTATTGTATATGGTATTGGTTACTTTGGGGTCCCAGTTCAAATGATGTTCTGTCAAATGTCAATTTTTATTGATACTGGTGGCAAAGGCTCATCTCCCATGCTGCAACTCACCCAAACCTTTATAACCAAGAAAACACTGGCTGAGTCAGAATTCAGTAATGGGGAAAAATATTTTCTTTCACATATTTTTATGTTTTGTATGTTTTATTTTTTAAGTAATCTAATCAAGTCTCAAAAGTTGAGTCATAAAATCAAGATTTTTTTATTTGGTACATATTATATAGCTTTGAACACTAACAACCTTAACCCAATACTGAATGAATAAATAAATAAATAATCTTAGTGTCTCAAATGCATGCTTGGTTATCCCCGCGATGTTGGGAAGCTGTTATTTTTGGGCTTGAGCTCTTCATTGATGCAGATGATGCAGTATGCCACCTCATCACTTGGTTGTATACATTTTACTTAACCTGCCTCTCCGGCCACTCCTGTGCCTCAGGTGACCACCCTGGTGAACACCAGCAACAAAGGGCCGTCCAGTAAGAAGAAGGGGCGCTCCAAGAAGGCTCACGTGCTTGCTGTGTCTGTGGAGCAGGCCACCCAGAACTTTCTGGAGAAGGGGGAGCAGATTGCAAAAGACAGCCAGGATCTCAAGGAGGAGCTCATTGCTGCTGTAGAGGATGTGCGCAAGCAAGGTGAGCCAGTTGCATGTTGTTGTTGTGCAGACACGATGCTAAAGCTGGTTTGGAACATCATTATAGCATGTTTCTCTGATGGTCATCTGACTGCAGGGTGAGTGTGCAGAGTCCCAGTCACTTCAGCACCAGACATCTGAACTCAGTTGGTATCATGGTGTTTGTATATTCTGGCGACAATATAAAAAACTTTCACTCATCATCAGTGAAGGGTCCCAGCATGCTGCCACTCTGTTTGCAGCTCCGACTGTATCTGTGTGCCAAAGGCATGGAAATGGGAACTATAATGTGATGCTACAGTTTGCCTATTATCTTTGTCTTTTTGTCTTTTGGGGGTCCCCAAAGCTTTAGAAAGTTCTACTATTAGGAATGTGCTCACAATTTCTCAAAAATCTTTACCACTGCCTGGTGCCTGGTTATTACTTATTTCATATCATATTATGCTGCATAATCTGTAATCTCTCTCTCTCATACACACACACATACACACGCACACACTCAGTGGTCACTTTGTATTGGCATTGCTAGTGCCCAGTGCCCCCTTTTTGCCTTCTGACACTTGGGTTCGGGAAGGTGTTGGTAACAGTCCCATGTTCCTCACACATTTGTGCCACACATTTCCAGATTTCTGGACGACACATTCAGGGTGCCGACATCCTGCATGCCACTGGGGCAATTTAAAGTGACAGTCATATCCCTAGAACCATGCTGAGGTGATGTGTGCTTTGTGACATGTTGCATTATCCTGCTGGAGGTATCCATTTGAGAAAGGATACACTGTGACCATGGAGGGATGCACTTGGTCAGCAACCTGCCTCTGTTTAGCTATGCTGTGGACGTTGAACAATGCTTGATTGAGCTGAGGTGCCTAATGTGTGCCAAGGAGACATTCCCCACATCCATTACACTGCCAAGAGCAGCTGGCACCTGTGACAGGTTGCCTCAGGATATTCTGACAGTGCCGCTCAGCATGCCACAACAGAAAGCAGCACTGAAGAAAATGGATAAGGCTGGCATGCTGCAGAGCTTTGGGGAGTGCAAAAATGTATTTACTGTAGCTGGGTGCTCTTTGGACAGAAGGTTTTCAAGCAAGAGGGGATCCCATGCCACTCCTGACTCTCCACCTCACTCTCCTGATGAAAGCCATGTTGACCGAAATGCATTGGGCTATTTTAAATATGTATAGCCATGTAGAAAGGCTTTTTAGCATATTTTTGGAATCTCCTCTTTCAAGAGAGCAGGACTGGTTGGACAAGGTGATGTTTTTCCACTGCTGAATCACCCAGTTAACATGATCATGTTCCTACATTTTCTTATCCTTTTTTTTTTTTTTTTTTTTGCTTGTTTCTTGTGAATCATTCTTTGGTTGAAATATGAACCACTGCATATACACCTTTGTGCATGTTAGACTCGTTTTATTATGTTATTCAAACTTATCAAATGATAAGCCTTCTTATCTAAAGCCTTTCATTCACCCTGAACAGACTTTTTTTTCTTTCATGTTTTTAAATGCTGAAAAATGAGTTTAAAAAGAGAGACCTGCTGCAGGAATGGAAAAGACAAGAACAGTCGCAAGTCAGATTTAATGAAAATATGAAATGTTGGGAGCCAAGTAGCCTATGCTATGGATGGAGAACACCAAATGAGGTGCAGGTAACTAGTGCAAGTTATTGACATCATCGATTATTATCATCAGGGCTGTTTCACTTGAAGAGGAACTTCGCATGTCAGTCGTTTAAGTTTGTAAACTTGTTGAAACTTTTCAACATTTATCTCAGACTCAGTGGTTGTTACTGAGTGGTTGTTATTAGCATCCCGGTGAGAAACAAAGTAGTCTGTTTTTCAGAAGACACCTCCTGTAATTTGTCATTGATAAAAATCCATTTTTTACAGACATATGTGCAGATGTGGTTTACTGAGCACTGGATATGCATTGACTGCCTTCCTCAAAACATCTATAGGGGAGTCATTTGAGAATTCAGAGAAATGCTAGCTGTTTAACAGAGCAGCTGCAGCAAAATGCCTACTGAAAGCAGACTAACCCTTTGTCATATATCTTTGTGTGACACATTTGTTGAAAATTTGACACTCTCTTGTTAGATCATGAGGTGACAGCACAGTAGTGCATGTGAATAGATGGCATGGAGTTCCGAATTGGATCCATAAAATTTTTCATTTCTCTTCTGAAATTGGGCATAGGGTGAGTCTACTTAGGCCATGATTGGACGGAACAACTCTAAGAAAAAATAATTTCTTGTGTATGGCACAGACTGTTAGCCTCCTTTACCGTGGCAAAGTCAGTTTCTCTAGATACCTGAATAATGTTAAAACATTCCAACAAAATGTTCCTGTTGTTGTAAACTGTGCTGACAGCGTAACGTGTCTGAGATGCTTGTGCCAGCCTGCGTGCTACAGCTTTGTCCAAAACAGAAATTCCCTTTGGAGAGCGTGAAAGCAAGTCTGAAAAGCCACAAGAACACACTTGGGTTATCTAACAAATTTGTTTCGTCATGGCCTCTCAGGACTAGTTCAAATGCTCCAAAGAATTTTATGCAGTCAGCTTTGATGGGATATACCGATTTTTGCCCACTTCCTTATTGTAATTTTGGACATTTACATGACAACCATCACAGTGTTGCTGTGGTACCTTGACCAGCTATAGCTTTATTGCTACCTATGCCTCTCATCACAGCGCTCCAAGCACTTCTGCTGTTACACAGCACACACTGGTGCTGAATAACTGAGATTTTCTTCTTTGGGTATCAAGAGTAAAATGTGAGTCATTAGTGCACACATCAGTGACATACTAATATGAATAAATTTTCTGCCCTCTTGTATTATGGTTCATATTCCAATCACTTTTCTAGGAAAAAAAACAAAGGCAGAATTATGTTTTTACCATATTGTGAGGCCCAAGTATAATTCTGTAAACACAGAGAGAGAGAGAGAGAGAGGGAGAGAGCGAGAGAGACCACACTTATTTTTGACCTTCTCTCTTTTGTTATAGCCGCAAGAATTGTTTATTTAATTGGCTCAGCAATTAGCCTTGGTTTTGCCAGATAACCTCATAATCAGTACTAATTAATGGCATAGGATGGACACCCTTGACACCTGCTGTTATCTGCTGCATCATAGCAGTCGTTTCTGTCTACTAGTTGACCGTAAACTTAATCAACATTAATTAGCTCTTAGAGCAATTAAAGCCAGGGGTGAAAGGAAAGCCTACAAGAATGATTACCTGATTCGTAAGGAAGCAGTCTCACATAATGGTTAGATAATTAGAAAGATGGCACTGAACTGATGAACCAATGAGCCATTTTGATTTTCTCTGAGTTCTGATTACCCCCCCCCTGTTCCTATGTCATGAGTCTGATCCAGTGCAATGTAACTGTAGGTTTGTACAAAGAAAAATCTGTCTAGATGTTCTCGATTGTTCTCTTGCATCGGTGCTAGAAATGTCCCAAGACAGCACAGGGTGAAATTCAACCCTTCATCATAGAGGGCAACGCTGTTGAAAAGAGCTAAGATGGTATCATTATTTTAAGGACACTCACAGTTCTTGGGTCCAGTTCAGATGGGACTGAACTGCAGTAGGAAAACATTGCATTATTGAGAACATTTATCTATATGTCCATGGAAGGGTCGGGTAAAAACAGCAGTCATTTCCTACCTTACTGCCATGTCAAGCCACAAACACGTGCGACGGTGTTTTCTGGGAGAGATCCCCAGTCCTGCTGAGTTGGAGACCATCGTGTTTTCGCAGAGACTGTCTCATCCAAAGCAGATCAAAGTTGTGGACAATGTGCTGTCCAGTAGCAGTGCAATGATTTGAGATCCATGAATCGATTAAAAGGTCAAGATCAATTCTCAATGCCTGGCCTGTGGGTGGGGAGGGAACGAAGATGACAGCTGTTATATTTGCATGTCCGGGAGGAGTAAAATGAAATTGAGAATGTACTACTAACTATTGAAATCTGACAATGGTAGTGTTGTTATGGACAGTTATGATTTGCAGACCGTGGTGTTTGTCCAGGAAGGTTGGGAGTCACCAGTGCAGGTCTGAAACTCTGGCACCAGGGAACTAGAGGGTCTTTGGTTGATCAGTGAAGTGTTGACTAAATCCATGGCAAGAAGGGTGATGAGGGAGACCGGGGGGCTGCAGGGACCGGAGCAGGTATGGCTCAGAGAGTCCAGGAGCGTCTTTCTCCGAGGAGTAGCTCCCTGAGGCCAGTGTCAAGTGGAGTTTAATTGTTTCCTCCCTTGGCTGTTACAGCTCGGTTATTGATGATATCAGTCAACCAGAGAAGGCCCTGCAGGGGTTCAAGGGCCAGTTAGTGGTGCAAAGTGGGGGAACATCAGTGGACTTAATTCACCTTGCCCTTGACGGCCACCTCAGGCTAGGTCAGGGGGTAAAACAGTGGACATGGAAAGTACCATTCCAGAGAATGATACTTCAATTGCAGTGCCCCTATCCTCTTCAGCCAACCAGTCCAAGCAGTGATTTGATGCAGAGCTACCTATTTGAGTGATAGACTTCATTATAATGATTGTGAAAAAAAATAAATAAAAAAGAATACTTTCAAATGGAGAACCACAACGGAGATACTGCCTCCACCTCAGAAGCCTTTTCTTAAGCACTCTGCATGCCATAGTAATAGCCCAAATGTCTCCATGAGTAATTAGAGGCACATGGAGACAAAATTGGCACTGTCAACTTTTTGATGCGTTTGGAATGATAGAAACTGGCATGTTTGTAAATATTTCATTTAAACAGCACCACCTACTTTGCTGTCTTTCAGCGACTACTTGAAAAGATGATTCTCTGCTCATGAGTCTCTTCTCAGAGAGCAAGCTCATTTGCATACAGCCTATCACAGAGTATTCATTTTAGATTGATATGTCACTCTCACTCATTACAGCAGTGTGGAAGAATGCAACAAGACAGAATCACTACAGTGGTGTCTGTCTAATGTAATAGATTATCTTTACTGACCAGACCACTCGTCTGGAGTTGTTTTCTGTGGAATTGAAAGTGAGCAGTGTTGGAAGTTACTTTCAAAACATAATATATTACTTACTTGTCCTTACTTGTCCATTGAAAATATTGTGTTTATGTGAAATTATTACTTTCTGTACATAGTAACTTGTTACAATACTCATATCTCTTTAATTATTTTCACTATTGGTCAGATATGCTGATTGGAAATATCTTTCATTGTAGTGCATACATGTAGAAGCAGTCAGACTTAACTTTGCAGGGATAGAAAACGCAAAAGCGAGCACAAATAAGCTAGCACTAAGCTAAGCCACAGTAGGTAAATGGAGGGAAGCGAGCGTGCACAGCAGCAGTGCATGGTGTGTGTGCAGAAGACATGATTAGCAGAGGTAACTCAGCGCCTCATTGAGGTGATTGGATGTTTGATTCGCGCCAAACAGATTTTAACAAATGAGTTTACAGCCCCAGGGGCAGGCTGAAAGACTGTTTTTTCCCCAGTGAATTTAGTTTGTTATTGTCACTTAGTTACATTTAGTGGAAACCCTCACACACTTTATATCCCATGGCTTGTTGTGGCTCATATATAGAGGACTAATTATTATATGGATGTACCTTAGTGGGTTTGACAGCATCATTCAAGCCTTCATCCCCACCCACACCCACATAATCCCTCTACTGTTCCTTAATAACATTTTTGTGACATATGGAAGTGATTTGTTTGATCAGTGGCTAGAGAAAGATATGGTAGAACTATTAAAAATCATTTATAGATTCCTTCCAAGAACAAATTGCAATGTAGTATCTAAAATTTCAGTGTGACTTTAAATATGACTGATTGACACCCATTAGTTTTTGGCTTAACTTTAGTGGCTGCAACTTTGTGAACATAATGATTTCCAAGTTGTTTACCCTAGAGTCACGCATCACTGAAGCTTCGACTCTCACCGACAGTGTGGGGCCGTGTTTCATTTCAACACCTTATGGATGCCCATCTCAATAGTGGCAAGTTGGCAGTTTGACAACTGTGTTTGCATTGAAGCTGTTCATCCTTTTGAGAGCTCTTCTTGAGATGAGGTAGTGTCACAGTTTGTTGTTTTCCAAGTAAAGATTCCTCTGTGTGCTGAGTGGAAGTCAGTGAGCCTTTACGTGAATCAAATGTTTGTCCCTCGAATGGAATTGGATTCCAAGTTCAATACCCCTATCAGCGGGGAGAGCGAATGGAACTCAGCATACGTTGTGTTGTGCTCGTATTCCTCATCTTGCACTGTCAGCTCCACTTGGCCGCCGGTGCTGTTGAAGACCGGCTTTGACGGTGCCGGCACACAGCTCTTCTGAGGCGTGAAATAGATCAGTGCCATACAGGTCATCAGCACCCTAGCTGACATTAAAAAAAGACATGATCAGTGTTCGAACCTGTTTGGCACGTGAGCTAAAATCCCAAGAAATGTCTTCAGGACCTTCAGCACTTTCAGTTCATTCATTTCTGATCCTGCTAATGGTAAAACTTTTTTTTTCCTGATGAAAGGAATGATCAATCACACTCAATCCCCTTCTTTCCCAGGACCAGCTGCCCTTGAGCTAAAAGCCCAAAGACCCCATAACAGAATATTAAACTGAAAAATGAAGAAAATGAAGCAGATTTTTCCACATCTCCTATCTTATTAAGTAACTACCATTATGAAGAAGGTGGGCATGCTTCAAGCCTCTTCAGGATAGAAGTGGATTGCTGATGGGACACTCTCTTTACTCTCTCATTACCCTCCACTTGTGTGCCACGTTGAACATTTCAGGTCAAGAGCGAGATCAGTTTTATATTAATAGGATCAGATTATTTTCTACGATTAGTTGGAAAATTATGAATCAGCACACCGGTTAACAACACGCTATGCTGTTCCCCCTTGGCAGTTGCTTCTTTGAACTGTATGGGAAATTATATTTATATAGCACTTTTCCTTTCCTTTACACAATCCTTTACACTACACACACACACACACTCACACACTGATGGCGGAGGCTGCTGTGCAAGGTGCCAACCTGCTCATTAGAAGCAGTTTGTGGTTCAGTGTCTTGCTCAAGGGCATTTGAGCGGTGGTATTGAAGAGTGGCAGGAAAGGTTTGGTTAATTCCACAGACCCACCTTATTTAATAAACAGTTAAACAGTGTATTAGGTGCACTTCTTCTCTCCCTGGCTGGTTGCTCTGACTAAACTAATAAGCATGAAATTCAAAAATAAATAAATAAAAACAAAAAATTCAATAATTAAATGATAATGATGATGCATCTGATTTAAACAGAATATATTCATGTCGCAGTAACCTACAGGTCAGATAAACAGATTTGAGATGGGAAGGTTACACCTTTTAAGCTAAACCAGTGTTAAGAAAACAAATGAAGAGTCCTCAGTCAACAACTGAAATTACATCCCTTTTAAGGCACTGAAGCCCCAAGTGCTTCAGTGGATCTGCTCAGTGGAACAGAACTACACGAATGTGAAGCAAGGCCAGCCTGAAGATGAACATTTATTTAAACCTTTCAAGGTTTAAAAAAATAAAAAATAAAATAAAATTCAGTATGCCGTGATGCTTCTTAGTTCATTTTTGTCAAACAATATAATGTTCAGCTAAAAGGTTGGAGGTTGTAATCGTGGCCCTGGTTCTTTGTGTGTGGTTTGAATGTTCTCCTTGTGTTTTTGTGTGTTTCCCTTGGTGCTCTGATTTCCTCCCACCATCCAAAGAAGATGAAATAAAGACTGGCCATCACTGCGAATGTGACCATGACTGTCAGTCAATAGACCCTTTTCACAGCAGCCATTTTGATATGAAATAGTAGGTTAACAAAGGTGTAGCAAATCACATTAATTAAGGTTGTATGTCTCAATAGAACAGAGCCTTAATTAACGTGATTAGTAACACCTGTGTTTACCTGCTATTTAGTGTCAGAATAACTGCTGTGAAAAAGGTCTCTATGTTAGCTCTGTGATGGACTGGTGACCTGTCCAGGGTGTTTCCTTCTACCCAGTGCATACTGGGATAGCCTTCACCTCCCCTGTGGCCCTGAATGGGAATAAGTGAGTATTGAAAACTGATCAATGAACGGAGTGTAATGTGTGCCATTAAGAGATCAGACCTACAGTCATGGATGCAGTTTCTTCTGCTTTTAGAAGACTTCTTGAAACTATCCTGACTGTAGTTAGAGCTAGGTATCTCTGTAAAGCGTCACTCTTGCCACTTATTTTCTGGTTGTGTGTCCTGCAAAGCTTCCAAAACATCCCTGTACACAAAAAAACTAAACAAAAACATTATTATTTCTTAAAATGACAGGCCTTTTTGACAGGCATTTTTTTTCTTCTTAGTTTCTTGCACAGCTCAACATGTTCTACTTTATGTAACCAGCTGCTGTGTTCGGGTTGAGCAATCCACTCATGATTCCAGCCGGATACATAAAGGCGTGATCCTGCAGCAGTGTCACTGTTTCAGCTTGGATAATGTCTAACACTGTCACCGCAGCCTGCACCCACCAGTTCGTTCACTCACATCACCAGTTGATTGTGACTGGCTGTCGCTCTTATTTCTAACATTTCCCAAAGATCAAAACGAAACAAACAACAACAGCAGCAAAAAACTTTTTCCACTTTATCCTGTCATTGTGACTTTGTCTTTTCGGTGGTAATTGACATAAGCCTATTGGGAGGCCTAACCATGTCAGTCAGTGTCATCTTGTTTATTAAGTTGAGACTGACACACCTTGCTTGCATCTACCTTAATATTAATTAATTAGGTCAAAGCAATAGCCAAAACAATGTTAAAAAATCCTAAATAAAGCATTTTTTCTGCAGTTTTTCCATCTTTGGCTTTATTGGATTATTTTATTGTTCTTGGGATGTCAGGTCAGAGTGCGCGCCTCGCCCATAAATGTCTGGGGGAAACCCTGTTATTGAGCAGGGGCCAGAAAGAGTGTGAGCCAGCTGGCATCGCCCCCCCCCTTATTGAGGTCACTGTACAACGCCCTCAACTTTTTCTCCACGGTGTCACTGCGAGTTTCATCTCACTGACCCTCTTGTCTTGATTTAATTATAGACGCTGATTTTGAGACCACAGAGGCATTCAGTAATCAGAGCGTCTGAACTCTCACTCGCTGCTGGCTCATCACTGAGCCAGACTGAGTTATGACAGCACAGCTTCTGTGTGTGTGTATGTGTGTGTGTTGGGGAAGTGGGGTGCCAGTGTATTTGCATTTTACTACCTGCCTTTGCGTCTCTATGTGTGCGTTCTTCTCCACTTTTTTTTCTGTGTATACCCCTTTCATCTGATCTTCAAGACAGCAGTGCAGCACAGCACGTATTAAGAATGCACAACCAGTTTTTATTTCCGCAGTGTGTATCTTATCATCATAAATAATAGGGACGTTCTCTTTTTGGCTTGCCCCCTTGCAGAGGGTGGTCAGAGTCCCGGCTCAGCTACAGAACAGCCCCTCTGGAGCTGCTGGGAGTTGATTGCCTTGCTCAGGGACACTTCAGCTGGGTTGATGCTTGCCAACACAAAGTTTAAACCTCAGCGCTCTGGGTGAACTAACCCACACGGCTGCCCATTATGTTGAAGAATTTGTTTGGGCTGAGTATTATGCTCCCTATTGAAGAAAGACTTATGCACGCCAACAAAGGGACAGGTGCATCAGAGAAAAGGTCGAGCATCACAACAAGTAGAAGGCTCCCGCACGCTGTTGACTTACTTACAATAAAAAATGTTTTTATTGAGCAAATGATGTTTCAGTTGTTACACCTTCAGGGCTGAATGATATGGGAGAAAAAAAAACAGTTATTTTGATTGTGAGTTATTGTGATTGCAATTTGAGTCACAACTTTTGTGGGTAATAATAATGATTTTTATTTAATCTATTATTTATTTATTTGGATAATTTTCATTTGCACCGAAAAAGCTATTAAAGTGAAATGATGTGATTTGTGCTGGGATCTGTACCAAACAAACATATTTCATTATGTCTGGAGAATACTTTTGAATATATCTTTAGGCCTCAACACTTCATTTACAACGGTACTTTGTCACACATTTTACCTTTATCAAAAAGTCGCACCTCCTGCGATTTGGGTACTGCGATTTGGATAATATTTCTATTAACCGTTCAGTCTTTGGTCAGACAGATGAGCCTGTAGTGCCTCCAGGTTATAGCCACAGGGATTTTGTCCCCTATGTGGTCGTGTGGGCTGGAAGCAGAGGTTGCTACTTTAAAGCCACCATCTGAATCATAGATGTGTTACAAACATCAGGGTGCCAAAAGCTCTGGGTTGGATCAAAGAAGAGAGAACTGGGGCGCGCATGGGTTATATATGGCCACAAACACAGGGAAGATACATGGATTTACAATACATAGACATACCACAGCACATACTGGCTTTATGTCCTGTTGGCCTTTGTGCTGTATGAGAGAGAGAGATGGAAGAACCGCGAGACAGAAGGAGTGGAAGCAAAGCAATGCGAAATGGAATCGTCTCACCACCATTAAACAAAACCGTCTCCCCTCTTCCCACTTCCAGGTGAGACGATGCGTGTTGCCTCGTCTGAGTTCGCCGACGACCCGTGCTCCTCCGTGAAGCGCGGCACCATGGTGAGGGCCGCCCGCGCTCTGCTGTCTGCTGTCACCCGCCTGCTCATCCTTGCCGACATGGCTGATGTCATGAGGCTGCTGGCCCACCTTAAAGTTGTAAGTACAGTCATCGCCCAATTGAGCAATATCCCATGATGCCTCTCAGCTGCACAGGCCTAAAAAAGCGCAGCCTCTCGTGGCTGAGTGCACTCAGGAAATGTCAGTAACTTACCAATGTAGTGAAAAGCAATGCAAATGTTCAATACATGTTTTATTTTTAATCTATAACATTCATTATTAGTAGTAGCAATAGTATTAGTATTACATGCAATTTTTCTACCAAGCAACATGGTTCTTGAACAGTAACAAAATTAAATGTTTGCTCATGAATATTAAATAACAATTATGATGTCACCATTTCATGTTTATTCATTATTTTACAGCAGCTTCTAACATGACTCAGCCAATCAGAACTGAGGACTGAAACTGTCTCTTATTAATTTATCTAACATGTACAGATTAAATGGATTAAAATGGCATTAATATGCATGCATCTTTTTGCTTAGTGGTATAATCAGGTGCAATAAACGGACCAGCATCCACTGCACACTGTCTAGTCAGAGACATGGTCCGGTGCCACAGAAAGGTGTTTTGCCCTCTCCTCTGGTTTTGTCATCACGGTGCCATACAATCCATAGCAGCGATGATCCCTTTTATCCTAACCTCTCCTCACATTAGCATATAGATGAGGCGTGGAGGAGCATTCTGCTAACACATATCTGATGGCACTGTCCCGTATCGTGCCATGCTGCCATGGTGTGATTAACCAGACAGTCTCACTGGAGAATCATTAGAGAACTTATTTTCCCCAGTCCCTTATTTTAAAAGTGGGTTAGGACCTGGAAATGGGTGTGACTACAGGGTGCTAGCAAGAGCAGTCTGGCTCACGGGATGTAGACTGTGGGTATGAAGCCTGCCATTGGCCGACTATTTCAGTCGCAATTCTCCTGCCCTTCTGCTATCTGTGTGTTACCGTTTTAAAAATCCCTGTTGATACGTGAAACAACAGTAACTTCCAAGCTAGCAACCTACACGCTGAAATATCAGTAAAAGTCATATCTTTTACTGTTTTATGCAGCATTTTCTTTTGTGGGGATTTAGCCAATTTAATGCTAGGGCTAACCTACATGCTGATGTTCCACCAAAACAAGTCCCCCCCAACACTATTTTGTTGCCACCATAGGCTTAGTGCCACCCAAGACGATTGTGATTGGTTTAAAGAAACACATACAGGCCAGAGAATTTTTTCCCTTTTGCAGAATGATAATGGGTTGAGGCAGACTTTTCTCCAGCGGAGATACGTCTGGTTATACGAGACTGTAACAAGAATGATATGGCATCAGTAGAATCTGAAACAAACTCACACCTGTATGCTCGCCCATAGTCGCCCGCTCACTCACTCACTTTGTTCCCCCACCACTCTCTCTCTGTCTCACACACACACACACACACACCCACATACTCTCCTTTTTTTCCCAACTTCATTCTTGATGCCCACAGAGGGGCTTAACTCAAGCCAGTGTAAGCCCTGCCATCAAAGGCCACTTAAAAGTTATCTCTCCCCTTCTCTCTTTTCCATTACGCCTTGGTCGGCACTTTCATTAGGGACAGAAAGGAGTTTAGAATAAGAATGGACCCGCACAGGGAAGAAGATTGCTGAAATGAGGCCCATTTTTAACTTGCACAAGTTAATGGCTATTGTCTTTTTTCAACCTGGTTGCAATTACGTGGAATCGGAAATTCATTTTATTTCCAAAGTCAAGTACCTTATTATTTTCAAAAAGTATGTTTTTAACATTTATTGCGTCAAGTTGCCACTTAGTGAAAATGTCTAGCTCAAAGCCTTGCAGGGTTTTTTTTTTCAGGTGTGCCCATAGATTATTTGTAAGATTGCATATGCATTGTGTGTGTGTGTGTGTGTGTGTGTGTGACAGGTGGAGGAGGCCCTGGAGGGAGTGAAGAATGCAACCAATGAGCAGGACCTGGCCAACCGCTTCAAGGAGTTTGGGAAGGAGATGGTGAAGCTTAACTATGTGGCAGCCCGGAGACAGCAGGTAACTGGAGGCTCCTGTCCCTGCTCTGTCACTCTCAGTTAGCGCAGCCCACTCCTGATTTGACTGTCGCATTCATATGCGGGGTGGTGCTCTGTTTGACCCATGGGAAATAGCTGAGCTCCCATGAGTATGTGGACTCTCGCTCTCTCTTTGTCTTCTCGTTCGCTCCCTCTCTCCATTTGCTTTCTCTGTCATTTCTAAACACACAAAGTGGACATTATTTAATTAGCGATCAGTAAAACATTGACATAAGCTGTAAGGCGTGTGTGTTCCTTGTTGAGATAAGTGCATGTAAAGGGGATTTATTTGCAAAGTTGTGTAGTATGGTGTTGAGACTTAAGCTATGTCCATACAAAGCCCTTGGCAGGTGCCCTTTGAGCAGCGAAACAGGCTAAAAACAATTCCCAGAGACCTGCAGGATTCTGACATGCAATTTGCAAGTGCTTCTGTAGTGCACTGTTTCTGCTCTGGAGGGAGGATGGAGAGCAGCAAGCAGCAGCCACTCAGTACACAGCTGTGTGCAAAAATCGTGCATGTGTCATCTTCAAGCCTTTTTAAGAGGAGGTATATTTAGACTAATAAAGAAAAGATATTTAGAAATGTATTTATGTATTCGATAAGGCTGCGGCTTTAAAAAAAATAAAAATAGATAACTGAATAGATATGCAATCAGTGCACCCAAAACACAGCAGCTTCACTTTTGATTAGACGCGTATTCAGTCCCACTATAAAGACAACAGCTTCATTATACTTAGCCTAACTGATATTATATTCAGTACAGGCAGCCTCTTAGGCCCCAAGACATTTTTAAATTATAACACTTGATATTAAAATCAAATTAGATAATAACACATATTAGTCTATTATAAGGCTAATGAAAAAAACAATGCAATGATGCAGGCCCATATATTATGCTAATTAGTGAAAGGCTGTCATGCAGTGTTTCAAAAACAGTATGTAATTTTTATTACTACTAGTACTATTGATAATAATAATAATAAGTTGATCAGTGGGCAAATGTAAGGGAGGGATAATTTGAATAATTTCCCCTGCCGACACCTGACTGAGAGCTACATGCCCCAGTGTCACAAGTCAGGAGTGTTTTGTTGTAAGCAGTTTTTGTCTTGGCTCGAGGACAAGGAAATAGGTGCATGACCAAAAGGTGCACTATGTAAAATTAAAGAGGGTCAATTGGAGTGAGGACCCTTCAGACTCAATTGACAAAAAATGGTGGAGTAGGTATGTAATTTGATATTTGAGTCTACGTGTTTTTGATCATTGGCCTGACTCTCTGATAGATTACCTTTTTGTCATTCCACATTTTTGTCAGTTGATTCTCCGTCCTCACTTCAATCAGCCTTTGGTAATTTTACATTCTTGCTTCTTACATGCTTTTTCCAGTAAAACAACTCTGAATCAGAACTGAAATGTAGAAGGAAACGCTGATACACAATCAGAGCTGAACGCTGAGCCTGAAAACATTACATTTGAAATCAGCACATGAGAACACTGGAGTTGAAGGAGTTCCTGCCGGCTAATACTGATTTAGCCAATCAGACTTCATACAAACCATCTAATCTACTGAGTAGCAGGTGTGAAACAAACCTGTATGTAATCTGACTTGTTTAAAATCAGGAAAGAGTCCATCACTGACTGGAAAATCTTGTGTGGTGTCAAAATAACTTGAAATGAAATTCCACTTTGAGAAATTCAGAATGCAGTCCTGCTGGAAATGGACTTTGTATGTGAGAACCTTATTAAGTACAGTTACTTACTGTATAGCTGTTACAGGTGGTACATAAATAACTAAATACATAAATAAATAAAGAGTTAATTGTGGACCATCTGTTTTTTGACTTATAATGTGTGATGTGACATTGTGTTATGTTTTTGCAGAATATAAATGATACTGTTTTTCATATAGTTATTTCACAGCCCAAATACCTAAAGAAAGCTAGAAAGTCTTGGTTTTCAATGGCACATGAAATGGCTTTATATCGCTACCACCTCTATAAAACATCTCATCCAAAAAGTGGTAGATTTTGTGTGCCTTTCTTAATTTGATTTGATTTGACTTGATTCAGCTTAATGAAGCAGGCATGTTACAATATCCTGTGGTGTTCAGTGGAAAAGGAGCACTTCTAGGATTTCTCCTGAACAATCCCAGTGTATTAAGTAGGATCAGGTTACAGGAGAAATCCTTTGCAGTGGGATCAGACAAACTGTTTGGCTGTGCTGTCTACCCTGAAATAATGATGCCCTCAAAAATTTCCCTCATGACTTTATGGTCAGTTTATTTGAAATACCTGCTTCTTGATCCCAGGAGTGTTGATCCCAGGAGTGTTTACACACACTGTGTAGGATACGTCTTAACTCCAAACCTGTATGCTGCATTTTCTCAAGGAACTGACTTCAGACACTTTCATGCTCACTTGAATACGTCTGCCTGCTTCTCAGGAACTGAAAGACCCTCAGTGTCGAGATGAGATGGCAGCTGCACGTGGGGCCCTGAAGAAAAATGCCACCATGCTGTACACGGCCTCACAGGCCTTCCTGCGTCATCCCGATGTGGCGGCCACACGTGCCAACCGAGACTACGTGTTCAAGCAGGTACAGGAGGCTATAGGAGGCATCTCCAGCGCTGCCCAGGCCACCTCACCTACTGACGAGAAGCACAGCCACGCTGGCATCGGGGAACTGGCTGCTGCCCTCAATGAGTTTGACGTGAGTCATCCAATTTCCTATCCTTCTCTCAGGGTCCTGTTAAAATCTTTGCACACCAGTTACATTACCATAAAAGGGTGTGCAGACATACTACTAACCATCAAACTCATGGTTTTATAATAATCTGTCAATAATAATAAAGTATAAAACAGATTCTTTGTTTTTAAAAGCTGTATTTAACAATTTAGATGTTACATAACCTTAAACACTACCATTACTAACTATGGCTCTAAACAATTACAAACATGAAGAAATGTCCAGTATGCTAGTGTGAACTGCAGCCTCTCTCAACCAACAAAATAAAGGTAATTAGACTAATATATAATGTAGCTGGAAAAAACATTCAGATTACTTAGCTTTGATACATTTTATGTCCTGACTACTTTCAGAGCAAAATCTCAGCTTGGATTTGATTGGTCTATTAATATTTATTTAAAGAAGGAAGAGGGCCAATAAAGGGGGAGAAATGGTTTACAGATTTACGTTATGCTCTCTCTCTCTCTCTCTCTCACCCGCTTACTCGTGCGATCAGCCCTCATCAAAATGACACCACACTGTTACACGGTGCACACTCTCCTTAAAGGGGAGAATAAGGGTATATCTGATTGGTTAAGTAAATCCCAGCCCCTAACACACCCAATTATCCCTCCCCATTTCCAGATGCACCAGGCACATCTTGTCACCAGACTCCCAAATGTGCGGCGTCACGCCCCCTGCACAGTGGGCACGGGGTATTTAACCGCGTTTTGCACGATGCGCCAGAGTGCATGAAAATTGGGCCCTAAATGTTTGGTTGCCGTGCCCCTACTCAGACGTCTCTAATTTATATTTTGTGAAGATAAGTCTGGAGTGAGGGGAAGACACAACATCGCTGCTGTACTGAACAAGCTCATCCCAGCTCCCCCTGGCAAAGTCTGAGCATCAGCAGAGCAGAGCAGCAGACCGGTTGGAAGAGGAAAAAGTGAAAAATTGGCCTCACTAATGCTAAATTAGTAATCAGAATAATAGGACTATTCTTGGAGCACACAATAGGAGAACGAACAGACAACTCTCTCGCTCTCTTCTCTGTGTAGCAGACTGACTGATAAATACAAACTAACCCCACCTCCTTCTCATTGGAGTTCATTTTAAAATAGCCAGCTATTACATCCACATAATGTGGACAAAATGGAATAAATATTCATTTGTGTGCTGCCAAATATGGTACCTGAATTTGGAAACATCCCTAGTTTATATGCACTCTAATGACCTGATTAAGGCAACACTCTGATTAACATATCAAGATTTCTACTCTACTTTTAATTAAATTGGCTGCGTAAATACTTTGACCCAGTTTCATTCAAGCTTTTTAAATGCTCACATCTCTAAATCACAGAGGCATTCTTCTAGATGCGCGGGCAGTGCGTTTTTATTTTACACAGATGACATCACAGCACTCATATTTCACATGTGGCGAGCTGGAGGACTGCATTCTGGCGTCTAAGTGATTTTACATAACAGTGAGGATAATACTGCTTACAGATGAAGTGTACTGTATGTGTGATCTGATGAAATGATCTGACATTTCTCCTCTGATATTTTGAGAAGACGCTGAGCTAGAATAGTTTTCCACTGCAGGGCTAGACAGGGCTTGCCCTTTATTTATGCCTCTTCATTTCCCTCATAACAAAAAATTATTTCACTTCTTTGTCATCTTGTTGTCTCCTTTAATGATTGTTAGCTCGGTTACGGTGTCATATCAGAAACCACCACTGTCAACTTTGTGTTATAAACACATGTAGCTGGCCCTGGCCCCCTTTAGGCCTGCAGTGGAAAAGGGGCTAATGTGTCAAATCCTTCTCTGACCTGACTAACAAAGAAAGCTGTGTAAATCCAGGCTGTTGGGGGAAATCTGGTTACTTTCAACACTTAAATCAAACCATAACCCTAATCTGGTTATTCACAGCACTTGTTTAGATACATGTCAACCAAGAAGCTTGAATAGAGCCAGGTCATACAGGAATCTACCAGACTGCTCCATACTTATGACTAACATTATAGAGCATGGAGCCTCCAGGGAAGTGCTTACCTGCACCTGCTCTCTGATCAGTGGCAGCGTTGCCTTATCCTCACAGGCTTCCACCGCTGAAACGGCAACGCTTTGAATGAAACTACATTATCTGTCTGACTGTGAGTGAGAAGACCTCCGATCGACTGAACTCTTCCACTTGTGACTTTGTGCTCCAAGTAGCTTTCAGTGTCACATTTATAATACTTATGAGAGCTAATGATTCATTCTACATTTTCAGAGTATAACTTAGCGTGGGTGAGGGCGCGCACACACACACACACACACACACACACACACACAAATGGTGTTGGTTATCAGTTACACTATCAGAACACTTAATCGGTTCCTTGCTACTGCCAGTGGTGTTTTTTCTGTATTTCAAAGGCTGTCATTTGTACAGATTTTGTTTTTGAGACATCAGTTTCCCCGATCAGAACGTTATCCTATTTATTTATTTATTTATTTATTTTGAAGGCTCAAAATTTACAGCAATGTCTCTGCTCATATTTCAAAACCAAAATAAAAACAAAGTAATACAATTAAGGTATAGAAATGACTATTGTACAGTCATAAATAAACTGAAACATATACTGTGCTCTTTAGTGGTTTAATTGTGGATGTATGTATTTGATATATAAATCATGTTGGTTCTCACTTAGAACAATGTCTGCTCAAGCACTCAAGTAGCAAGTAAGATCCTCATCATATGTTGCACTGAACAAAGACAGGTGATTCGGACACTGGTGAGAATGGCGACACAGTTGTGTGCTCTGCCAGTCTTAAAATACATTTGAGTCTTTGCGTCAGAGAATCGAGATGCAGTGAAATTGCAGTCAATTCCCAGAAGAGACTACAACCTCACCAGTCTCAAGATGTAACGACATTACTGTAATGTTGCAGAAAACACAAAAGAAAAGAAAAGTTTACCAGAGCAACATTTCTACACAATTTGCACTTACATTACAAAGCAGCACCTTCAGTAACGTGATTCTCTGCTGCCATCTAGTTGCCATGACTTGTTAGTGAACCATACTGCTTGTATAGAACTGATTTCTCTCTGATAATGCGGTGGAATAATTTTCAGTTTCTACACAGCTACAATGTATTATTATTTTTTTTAACCTGACTGAAAATTGTCAAGAAAAGATACTAAACTCCTGTATGAGTCGTTGATCAAGGCTCCAGCTTCTCAGCTCTGGTCCTCAGGATCCAGACTCCTGCTGGTTTTCATTTTAGCCGTCTAATCAGGAGCTGATTTATACCTGTAATGAAAAGTGAATGTACTTTTGGAGCAAGATAAAATTGGTACTTTCCTTTTAATTATTTTGTTTTCACTTGTGTAGGGTATAATTTCCCCTCTCAGCTACACCGTTACTGATGAGACCGACATTACATTTACATTTTAGGCACTCAGATGACACTTTTACCTCGAGCAATTTACAGTGAATGCAACAGCAGAATCTCCCTAAAGTGCAATATCCTATTGTTTTATTGCACGCTGACAAAGGTTATATTAAACAACATTCTTCCACCAAATCTTTTTGGAATCTCATCTGTTCTTCCCAGCCTTTATACTGTGCTGCTGTCTCACTGAAGTTCATGGTTAGGATAGCCGGCTCATTTTGTGTGACATTCTTTTGAAGAACCCACATTAGCTTAACAGATTACTTTAGATTGTGGTTTGCAAAGGGGTTTGTCAAATTAAAGTAAACTGAATGAAAGTAAAACACAAAGCTACAATACAAAAATAATTCAGATTCCTATGACACGTTATTTTATAACCCCCACACGCGCACACCATTTATTAAGTGTGCATGAACAGTTTACAAATGCTCTCTAAAACAATGTGTCTGTTACATAAGTAGTTTCATATTTTAAAGGACTTGTTAATGAATTACTCGTGAGAAGCCTCTCTTTAAGTTATCATTTGTTTGTTGTGTGTATTACTACACGTTAGTGCATATCTAATGTACTGCTCTATATGCATTATGACATACTGTTGGGACACGAGTTTGATGCAAGTGCATTTATAACATATTAGTACGTGCACTTATTAATTTCTTTGAATGTTTAGTAGACACAGTGGTCAACTAAGTAAGGGACCTTCTGTAAAGTCTGCACTATTTATGCTTAATTTATATGCTTAACAATTGCTTAAACATGACTTGCCAAAATCACTTGCCAAACTGATGCAAATTTACAAGATATGTATGCAGTCTTGCACATTCTTTTTAAATAAAGCATCACTCTGAACATGATTCAGATGGTAGACACGTTTCACATAATCTTACTATGTCAACATCTGATATACAAAAATAAATGGTCATCATTTTATCAATATCTGAAGTGCAACAATAAATGGTCATAGGAGTGAAACAAAATGCTATCTTACTTTGGCTTAACAAAACATTATAAACTAATGAGCTTTTAGAAAATAGAATAAACTCTCAATAGATACAATAGATATCCAAAGAGATTGTGATATTATCATCGCCGTTTGGTCTGACTATGAGAGATTGGGATGAATGTGGTAGAAATGTTCCAAATAGGGTGTCTGATGAGCTTAATTAGTTTTAGACCAAATTTTGTGATGTGAGATTACAATGCGGACCATGTGGAATTAATCACAATACATTTAAATGAATTATGGGCATTTTTTAGTGAGAAGTCTGCATGGTTCTCATTTCATGAGTCTGCTGAACCAGCCAATCACGTCCACATTTAATGTAATATGTATTTTGGTTGCCTTCCAGTCTTAGTAATGCAGCTTTAAGAGGAGTAGCATGGTGACAGAGAGTGAGTAGGCAGACAGCCCTTCAACTGAAGGAGCTGAATTCAAACTCAATACTGGCAAGCATCTGCTGTGCCCTCTGTATATTGACACAACACCTAATTCCTAGCAGCTCTGGGGGTGTTGTTCTGTAGCTGACCTGTTTTCTGACCTCACTGTGGAGGGAGGTAAACAGAAAGAAAATGTCTTCCGGGGATCAATAAAATATCACATTATTACTAGCAGTAGTATTAGTGTTGGTAGTACCGGTGTTGTTCCTAAGATGTCATTCTATAAAAAGTGAGTTGAACTTAGAATGCTTAGGGTGCTTTATAGTGAATAAACACTTCAGTTATGCATAAGAGTCAAATCTTTTCAACAGCATACAATATAAGACAGACAGACACAGCCTAACAAACATACTGTAGGTCTGGATTGAAGGATTTTTTATAAACACATTTATGCATGTATTTATAACATTTCAGAATCAGATTCAGGATCAGAATCAGTTTTGGCCAAGTTTGCGCACACAAAACAAGGAATTTGACTCCGGTTTATCTTCGCTCTCATGTGCAAGACAATGAACACAATTATACAAAAATTACAAAATATAGAATAAAATAGATAAATAAGATAAAATAGCTAGAATAAGTAGAAGAAGATATGAAACTATAACTATGAAACTGGTGAAAGTAACAATAGTACAGTAGTGCAGTAATGGTCTGAATGTGCAAAGATGCATGAGATGAGGTAGTGAGTCAAACGCTCAACAGAGAGACAGCTTGGGGAAAGAAACTGTCCTTGTACCGGCTGGTTTTGGTGAATTTTAATTTACCATAAGAATATTACATGGTAGGTATAATAAAAGGATATCATGATATATCCAAATTTTAGATAAAAGAATCAAAAAGGTGAGATACAGTTGAATGTTCATTACATTCTCTCCCCTTGAAGTTGCTAAATATAGTATATGAAGGACCCCTTGTGGTAAGGTATAGAAATTGCAGGCAGCCTATATTTGGAAGTAATGCAGCAGCATGGGGCTGCATGTCTGAGACCATCATGGTGAGACCTAGGCATCAGCATAGTAAAGTATGAATATTTAACAGCTCTCCAGAGAGTGGTTGAAGCCGTTGAGACCAAACAAATTCTAGTTTCTTCCAAACTGCTACCTTGCTACTCTGCATGAGGCCGCGGCCTATGGTAATCGTATCGACTCTGTTTTTATGTAAAACAGTTTGGCTTTTTAGAAAAGCAAAAGAACAACATAATTTGATTCCATTCGGCGGACAGGCAGACAGGCAGCAGTTAAATGAGACAAATTGCCCTTTGCTTAGCCCTCTGTGCTTCCCTGAAGCTGGTGCATGTTTAATTCCTAACTCACCACAGAGGCACAGACTATGGCCAGATCCACTCAGAATAGTAATGGCCTGATATACCAGACTGTGTCTGAAAACACATGCATGCACACGCACACGCGCACCACACACACACACACACACACACACACACACACACGCACACATAAAATCCTCTCACGTTGTATGCAGTGTGCTTGCATACATGTATTTGTAATACTGTGATACAATGGAGCCAGATGCACAGTAATGTTTCCCAAATAATCTCAACCCCCCTCCAATGCACGGACAAACATTAACCTTGGCCTATATCCTTTCCTTTGTCTTTTTCTCTCTCTGTCCTTCTATCTCTGCCTCTCCTCTCAGCCTTGCTTTCTCTCCGTCTGCCTCTCTTTTATTGTCCACACAAACCTATGAGCACTCACATATATGCTTGCTTTGTTTTCAATAATTGAGTCCCTCTGGATGCGGCAGTGTGTGATGATTGTGTTTATCTGTTTTGGGTTGGTGCTGCCGCTCCTAAGTCAGCTTTGATCTCTTTCTCGTCCTTTGACTCTGCTGCTATGGATGGCTGGCCAGACTACAGGAGCAGAGACAATGATAGACACAGCCTCTCCTGACCAGGCTCCCAATATTGCAGCTGGTTTTATTTTTCACTTTTTGGTTGACATCCTTTAAAATGATAGGGCCTCTTTCATAAAATGCCATGATTGAATAGACAAGTTGTCCTCCTGCCTAATAGACGTCATTGTTTTGCAGCACTGGCTATTGGTCTGGTGCTCTGTTCTGTTATCAATGGCTCCTTTTTTTTGTTCCTTCGCAATTACAGCCCTTTTCACTCAAAGTGGTTGCAGTTAGTCACACAGCAATGCAGCAGATATTGTATTACTTTTATATTATATCATTCTTACATTGATTTGGGAGTGATTAATCTTGATCAAACTCTGAACAAGCAATCTACTTAGGGTAGAAAAAAAAAAAGAATGTACAAAGCACCATCTTGTCTCTCCTCTTTCTCCATGTCAAGAAAACACAGTGACCTCTAAAAGGAGAACAAGAACACAGGCAGATCTGTTTGAATATAGATTGCCTGCTATCTGCTGTTCTTGCGTGTGCTTTTATTCTCAACTAATTTTGTTGTTTGGCTCACTTGGCTTGGAACACCTCATGCAACTTCTATAGACTGTTGTATTTAATATCTAAAGAAGCAAAAAGTCTTCCTTCTGGCTTTAGTGGTATGGACTTAGTATCTTCGTGAAGGTCGATTCCGGCTGATACATCACCAAAATGAAAATGGCAAGTATGCTCAGCACATTGCCTCTGCCCCTCCTGAACATGTACATTCAGTGACACAAAGGTTAGACAAGATTTTTAAATGCAGGGCGCAAATGCCGGTCTACAGCTGGAGCGAAAGGACATCTTATGAATAAGACAAGAAAGAGGTGATGACTTCATCCATCCTTTGCGCTGGCACCAATAATTATGAGCGAATGTAGGGCAGTTGGAGGCTCTAGAGAAGGAGAAAAAAAATGATCTGCAGTAATTTAGGTTTGCATAATACTAGTATCCTTTTGCGTATACCTTACAGACGGCTTTAACTAGGGTGATTTGATATTTATGCAAACACAGGGACACAGAGGAACCTAGGTGTCCTCATGTTCCCTCCCCCTGAGTGTTTTGGGAAAGGGTCAGCCATTCCTGAAGTCTGGATCTGTATGCCAGATAGCCGTCATGAGATACATTTGGGGATATGAGCTTCGTGGGAGATGATCACAGATGGAGTCCAAGCCCTAAGGGTGTGGGAAAAGAGACACTGCAACACACACACATGCACACACACAGGCATGCAATTGTAGGTCACCGAGCACATATGCAGGAAAGCTATTTCTTTAAATGTAAGGAACACACACGCAGAAGAAAAAAGATGTCAGGAGGGTCAACAGTCAAGGGAGGCAGCATGTGGGAAACACTGAGCTCTTGAGTGCTAAGCCGTTCCTACCAATAAACTCGGCCCGTGGGGATGAAAAGCCCATGGTAGTCGTTTAAATGCGGCCACCACTGTCTTCGGTGGGTTGTGTTTGTTCAACGCTTTGAGGAGCTTCTGTTATTTGAGCTCTGTATCTGGAGAGGACTGGTCATTATGTGAGCCTGGCTGCGCACACAGGAAACATGCAGCCTGCAGCTCTCACCATCTCACCGGGGAGCCGCCACAGTTTAACATACAGAAGAATCTCTCTCTATCTCCCGCACTCGGCCTCTCTCTTTCTGTCTGTCTCCCCCTCTGAGCCTCCCTATCCTTATGCAGTCAAGAGCTATGACCTAGTACCTGAAACAGCCTTTTTTTTTTTTTTTTTAATGTAGATATTGACCCTGCAGGCCTCTCCCGCTCTCTCATGCTCAGCTGAAGTGACAAAAGCACGAGCATGTGAATAGCAGTGAAATGAGATGTTTTTTTTTTCTCACAGAGACCTTTTGAATATGCAAAAGATAAAGTATGACTCAAGTAATGTAACCGAGATAGGAAAACCTTGCCCGGCGCAAGCTCAAGGTACAAAGTATCTTTTTTTTCTCTCTGCTTTTTTTCTTTTTTTTTCTCTCTTACCTTGTTCTGCTGCCTTCCATTAGATGATGCAAGAGGAGTGGGAAAAGATGCGCGTGGTGCTTTTTAAGATAATTGCGTTTGCATCAAAACGATTGCCCCGTCCGCAGCAGCCCCTTGCAGTGCTCTCAACCAGGAAATTAGATTTGACTCTTTTTGAGCAGGTGAATAACATCGCCGTGCCTGAATTTGGAAAATATTTATTAATGTGTCAGGTTTGAGGCGGCATTGTGTCCTTTGTGTGCCACGTCGGCTTTGGCTGGATCAGTGCAAACAGGTGGTCAAAGGTACAGCCTTTTGCCTCAATCTCAGGCTGATGCAGTACTGCATGCCATGACCAGCAGGTGGCAGTGTTTAATTACTTTCATCATGTCTGCATCCGCCACCCCCCCCCCC
>OMLF01026213.1:0-19227 GCA_900302615.1 Holocentrus rufus
AAGGCATGGGTTCTGTCCACTTACAGTCGGTGGAATTTCCAACAATGCAAGGACACCATAATGTCACAGCAAATACATATCTATTCAAAAATTCATGTTGATATGTATTTTCTTTTCAATAAAAATGCATAACTGTGTGTATTTGTTCAGGTCAGGTTGGTAGGACTGTGGGCTATGTCAGAGACACTTAGAGTATAAATTCTATATTCATAATGTCTCTGGCTATGTGCATGCTAGGTGCAATACAGTATCAAAGAACAATATAATGTAATCTTAATTGGCAAATCTATTATTGAAAGTACTGTTGCACAACATATTATCATTTGCTGAACCTTGGAGCAGCAGAGAAAGAAAGATGAGCTCTGGCGTTGTTGTGGCAGCATGCCTGTATGGAGGAGAGAGAGAACGTGAGCACCATTTATTTTCATTAACAGTGTCTACAGGCCTGCTGCGTGCTCTGGTGCAGCTCTGACTGCTGCTCCATGCATAAACATATATCCCCGAGACGTCTGTCCTTGCTCAGCTACAGCCAAGCCTCTGTCATGCAAGGTTAATTTCTCCTCAGTTGCTTCTCTCCCCATTTTTCACTTCTCCCCCATACAATACATGCCATTCATCAGCCATCTTACAGAGGCAGGCCTGAGTACCTGCAGCAGCTCTCCAGGGTGCTGAATGGGAGGACCATGGGGCAGAGGGAGTGAGCGGTGGGGGCAGGGCTGCAGCAGCCACGTTTGGCTTTATGATTTCCTTATAGTAGGCATGGGGGTAGGGAATGATGGCAGGCAAGGATGGTGGAGATGCAGAGTGCCATTACAATAAATTGCCAAGTATTTCCTAAGTAGGCATAGTGACTGAAAAAGCTAAATAAACAACATTTGACTTTTTTACACATTAAAGAATCAATTCCCTAGCACATAGCAAACCTACAATCTCACAACCCTGGAAGGCTGCAGTTTAAAAGTCAGGTATTTGTTTTACAGCATTGTGATTGATTGGTTCATTAAAATGATTCTATGTCACAGTTAAACAGTTGAATATACAAAGCTCTAGCTATATTTCCTCTCCTTCAAGAGGTCAAATGTGAGAAGAGAACCTTGAACAAACGCTGGGGATGTTAAGGCCTCTTTTCTATACTAATCATGGTGAGCAGCTCCACCTGCTGGTGTAATGATGGTACAACAGTCTCTTCTGTCTTGAAATGACAGAAATGGCTATTTGGTACAGTCCACTAGATGTTGCTATTGTGCGAATTTTAAATGCTTAAAATGGACATGGACAATAGGACCGTCTTTGGAAACTGAAAGTAGGGGCCCTTCAAAGAAATGAAATCCCCTCTGAATTAGCCACAGTATATCTTGCCATATTGTTTTATGTGTGACCACAGATTGTAAGATATCACCGTCATCTGTGTACACCAAGACAAAGACAACTGTATTTAGACAACTACGTTTATTAACTATAAATCAGGGTATGATGAGATTAGACTTTCATTATGTGTAGCCTGCTTCCTTAATTGCATACAGAAATGAAACCAGTGAAACCCTAAACTGAGGATATGTACCATTGTCTGTTGTTTCGAGTCGTTCCAAACCGGTCAGGTGAGATTTCTAAATGAGCAGATGGTAGACAGTACCATACAGCTGAGTCAAGCTTGCCAGAAAGAAGCCAGAACACGACCGGAAGTACTACACTTTTTATCCTTAAATATGCCTTATTTGTCCCCTTTAGATTTTATAGGGTCATTCTGGGATGTACGGGATTAATAAATATGAATTATATCAAAATACTCGAAATTATAACATTAAATATGCTGTAAAACTGGCTGTAAAATAAATGACATAGATTATCTTGTAACATTGTACATGCTTATTGTAACAAAAGTGTAATCATGAATGTGAGTAATTAAAGCAATGATAATAATATTTGTTAAATTTAATAACGAATAAAAAAATCTTGTAATGAGCTCGAATGTATAAAAATAGTCCGTGTGTCGTTTTAATTTGAAAGCGCATACCGGAAGTTGTATGTGAGTTGCTGCTAACTTCGCACTCGTAACGGACGGTTCGCGGTTCAGCTCCCAACCGCTAGGAGGAACAAGGGCTCCCTGCCCGGTCACAGCGTGGGGAAGGAAGCGCTCCTACTCCTCAGCTCCATACAGGACGGGGCAGAGGCAGCGCACAGGAGGAGGGACAATACTTTCAGTTTGACTTCGAAGAGTTTTCTCTAACGTTACATGGGGGATACGAAATGACATCCACAGCGAGCGAAAGGAGGGCGTTTGCTCATAAAATCAACCGGTGAGACAAACTTTTTAGTAGCTAATGTTGTAGTGTCGGTTGCATAGTGACCTGCCTGGGACGGACGGTAAGGTAGCCAGTGTGCTAGGATTTGGAGAGTAGCCTATCATTTACTATCGTTTATGATAGCATAGGACTGAAATTGAGACAAATAAGATATAGTTTAGCCTGCTTTTTTCAAAAGTGATCTCTCACGCCACCAAGAGTTTTATTATCATCAGGCTATTCGTGATAAATCGCGGTTATCGTCTTGTTGTGAAAGCATGATTATCAACAATGATAGCTATACTCGCCAGAGTGGTAGACTGTCAAGCTGATGGCAATATAATGTATTATGGTGAAATTACTGCGGGGAGAAGGGGGCATTTATTGCTTCTTAATGATTCTAGCAACATATCTTACCCCAATAAAACTGGATCAAATTGACAGTAAGATAGTCCATGTCTATATGCGCCTTGTGGACGTCTTGCAGCATGGTGAGCTCGTACTGAACCTGTTTCCACATGCTTTGCAACTGTCCTATATTCCAAACTGGTTCTGCATCTGTAATAAAAGTTATAGTGCTGCATGGAAGGTTGAACATGCAACCTTGATCAACATAGAGATAGCACTGATGTCTACTATCTGTCTATTGGAGTAGCATAACAGTAACGTACTTACATTTGTGGGACAGCCTGTCAAAAGTAAAAACTGTGTTAGCTGCACCCAGATGATTCTATTAGCTGTGATAATTTTTCCTACTGGTGAGGCGCTTTTAAACTGTTTGAGTTCTTTATTGGGCAGTGGTTTACCTTGTGCACTCCACTTCCCTCCCTCATCATCTTCATTCATGACTATTTTTTCTCATCAAGCTTCAGCTTAGACTCTCAAAACTGTTATAATAAAAAAGTAATAAGATTCTGGATTATTACAAAACATTTTTCCCCGATACCTCATCTTAAATATATTTATGTACTTATTATGTATTTATTTATGTCTATATATCTGTCCTTTCTATTTTTTTGTTTTGTTTTGTTTGTTTTCTAATATCCCTACTCTTTGTGTGCTGTTTTTCCTTACCTGTACATTGTTTATACTTGTAGTTAAAAAAAAAAAAAGACTCTCAGAACTGTGATTGTCTCAGCAGAAGCCTGTGAGAAAACAAACAGGACAACAGATTTTTATCACTGTCCTGCAAGTGAACGTGTTCTTACTCCTGTGACAAACTTACTGCAAGAGTGCATGGGCTGTAGATATGTAAACATTGGACCAGGTTGCAGCACAGGATGGGTTCATTTTGAATTTAATGGAGCATGGTGTGGCATTCTGTATCTATCTGTGCTAATTCAAAGCACAGATGTGTTGTGCGATTTACTTTATATTGCCACTGGCTGCCACTGCCCTTCCTAGATCTTAGAGTGATACTCACTTTACCGATCAGTGTCCCCCTGTGTTCCCTGAGTCCTGTCTGTCCTCTCCTTCGTGGACCCAGACCATTGTTCAGTCCCGGATGCAGGAAAGGGTGGGTAAAGGGGTGTTCCGGCTATTCCCTTGGAGTCAAGAGCTTTCCTTTTTCCTGTTTTAATGGGAGGTGCATAGAGCTGCAGGAACTGAATTGTTGTTTCCACATCTTTTGGTGGTATTTGAGCGTCGTTTGAGATTTTGAGTATAGTATCAGCCTATAAAGTTAGCTTTAAACATGCAAATGTGTCAACTCTCATCATCAGGGAGTTAAAGAGCTAAAGAGTTAAAGAGTTGAGCTATGGTACATTTTCTTTTGGCCGTACAATGCTGGTATTTATGTGTACTGTTTGGAATGAAGACATGGACCCAGACAATTTGATCATGACGACCATGACTTGTAAAAGGTTGAATCCTCTGCAGCTGTGTGAGAGAGAAACGGCCATTTTGAGTGTCTAGAAGAGCAGCTGCTTGCTGTCTCTGTGAGGGGGATCGGGGGATTTTTTTTTGTTTTGCATTGTCCCTCTTTAAGCCTCCCATTTGCTGTGAGTCCATAAAGGCCGGGGATAGAGTTCTGGCTCCGTGCCTGCCGGCTCGCCACCTCTCTGAGAGATTCACTTGACTCCCGTTCACAACAGCTGCTGGCCTTCAGCACCAGTAGACTGGTACCAGCTGCTGGAGACTGGGAAGGTAGAAGGCCAGCAGCAGTGCAAGGCTTGTTCAAGTCTTACAGCATGTGAAACTTAGAAGTTGATTAATGCAGGAACTGATGTACTTGGCGCTCACGTAATAGCATGTTAAAAGCACAGTTTTGAAAATTTATATTGGCTTCATTGCAGGTGATGTATAATTTGGAAAGGATTTTGTTTATGGAAATTGCGTGTACATCATACTGGTGACGCAATTTGGCCTTTTTTGGCAGTGATTTTAACTTAGAGATCCAGATTTTAGGGGAACATGCACTGTCATGTTAGATTTATGCACACACGTAAATAAACTATATATTCCTTGTCTTCACCATCTCCAGGAGAATTTTTTTAGCTAGCATTTGTTAGCTGTCTGGTCTGGAAATACAAGTGCCTTTCTTCTATGTTTGATTGTCTGACAGATCTCTCATCTCTCCCTGTTGTTTAGGACAGTGGCCTCAGAGGTCAGAAAACAAGTGTCTAGAGACTATGGCTCTCCACAGCTGTCCAAGAAACGAGGAGGAGCACACCAGTCTGTGAGTCATCTTGTGTTTACTGGAATCCTATTGCTACGTCAGAAACTAATGGGTTTAATGTTGTTAACAAGGTATAAGTATGACTACAAGGTCATACAGATGAGTCTAGTTCTTATTAGCTTTTGGAACACGATATATCCGTTCTCACCTACCTTAATTCCCTGAAGTACCTAGTTAGGTGCTCACCCAAAGCAGCACAGGGGATATCAGATCCTGTGTTTTGATAAATACGAGTCCAAGTTATCTGAGTGGTATCACATCATATTGCAAGGATGAGGGTGGAATTTGAAAACATTCAGTGTTTTAGGGTTTAAGATTAATGTTTGGATTCATATGCGATCCAGAGAATTCTAGGCAACCACCGTTAGCCTGCAGCACACAGACAGAGGATTTATGGCAGTTTAGATGTGCAACATTTGAGCAAAAGAGACAAGACAAAGAGAAAATGTTTTTAGTAATAAGCTACATTGTATTAACGAGGCAACAGACCTCACTGCATAATCTGGACTGACTTGTAGATTTATTCATTGTTCGAAGCTGAATGGGAGGCACAGAATTATCTCTTTCTTAGTCCAAGTGAGAGAAAGATATTGCCAAAAGAGACTGGGCAGACGCGCAAAGCTGGTCTGAGCAACAGGGGAAGGAGGCGAGGTGTTGATAACATTGTGCTTGAGCTTGCATTAGTGGAGAGATAACAAACATCCCCAGCATCCTATCACCTCTCTGTGCTGCACCTGATCAGTCCCGCTGATCCTGTGCATGTGTCATCTATAGTTATTTGTATATAATAGCTTTATGTTGACTGGCAGGTGCCCCTGACGGAGGTGGTTGAGCCTGTAGACTTTGAGGAGTATGTGAGCAGTCACGCTCCTGGGGCGGAGCCTGGCCCCCTCCGGCAGCTTATGGAGTTCCCCGAGGACGACCTGGAGCTCCTCCAGCTGGAGAAAGAGTGCACTACACTGGAGCCCCCACTGCCTGAGGAGGAGGAGTAAGTCTCACTCATCATGACCAACACAAGCCTCATACTGTAAAACGCGCTCAAACACATCCCAGTACGCTCATGACACTACCAAACATATCAAGTATTAGTTTTACTGTAATGGAGGACAAGCATCACATCAGCTAAGAATAAAGACGTTCCTCATGGCTGTAACAGAAAAGACATAAATATTAAAAGCTTGCTTTGCTTAATTATTGATGTGTTTTTCTATGTAGCGCACTAGATCCCAGAGTGAGAGATGCCTTGGCAGTCTACACAGATGAGTGGCTCATCATTCAAAGAAAGTAAGTGATGTCATCTGTGAAAGCAGCTGCAGTAACCCACAAGTTTGTTGTTTCACAACATGTGTCACTCTGCCCTGTTAACTGCCATGTCATTGGCAATTACATTATTACTACGGCTTCATAAATCTTTGTTTATCTGCAGGCATCAGCGCTACAGCACCACGTACACTCCTCACAACTCTGAGCGTCAGCGAGAGCGGCAGCGAGGCCTAGTCAAACAGACCTTTGAACTGGACGAGGCTGCCGCTGCCGAGCGCCAGGATGATCAGGTAGCTGCTAGGGATGGAAATGTTCAAATAAACATTTGTTTTCAACACTGAACAATCATCCAGCCATCAACAAAACCCTTTATAGCTTTTTTTCTACATGCAAAGGCACTGAGTAGAGCTGAACAGTTAATCAAAACATGATTGAAATAATCACAGTATGACCACGTACAATGTCCAGATTGCTGGAGCTACAAAGGAAGTGTGTGACAACACAGCATTATAAATTAAATATTGTGTTGCGACAGAGAGGCCCTGGTCTACATATTGTTATTCCCCTGATGTAAAAAAAAACATGTTTGTTAGATACAAGCCCCACCTGAAATCACATCATTATTATTTTTATTTATTTATTTGCTTATTTATTTCATGGAAAGTATATAATTATATGTATATATATATAATAATAATACACAAATTATTATTCCCACTAAAATTGAGAATCATATTGCAGTTGCTATACCTGTCAAAATAATCACATTATTATTATTTCCTTTTTTTTTTCTTTTTTTTTAACGGTATCGTTCAGCCCTAGAACCAAGAATAACATGCTTAATTTCCATGGCTCATCAATATAAATAATAAATACCAGTTCTAATGTACTGAATTTATCATGCTCAAGGGGGACAAATCATCCATCTGAGGAAAAGCTGTCTTTGATATGCATTTTGGTGATAATGTATTTTTAGATTAGACGTTTAGTAATTAAAACTATTCCTTTGCTAGTTTTACTAGCTGGACATAAAGATGGGGAACACAGCCTGCAGGCAAAGAGTAGCTCTCACTTTGATCAGCATGGTGAAGGCAGTATGGGACGGATGCTTTCTGGTTACTGAGCTGATCGTATTGGGAATGTGCAGCGGATAGTGGGCAAGGCACTCAGCTCTCTCACTCAACTCCATTTGCGAGTATGGATAATGGCATCCGCAGCTTATCCGTCCCATTATCTTTGAAAACATCTATAACCCTTTCAGTGAGTCACTGTTGCACTTAAGGTTACAGCACTGCCTGGAAGAAAAAAACCTATGATCTCACCCCTCTGCCTCATTGCCTTGTGTTGGGTGTTTCAGGATGACGCAAAGCGGCGATCAGTCTCCCTTGATGACACGCCGCGCGGCAGCTGGGCCTCAAGTATCTTTGATCTGAAGAACTCCTCCCCAGACGCTCTCCTGCCGTCTGTGTTGGAGCGTACAGCTGCAGAGGACATGGACCGCCGCAACACCGAGGCCCGCCTGCAGGGGCGCCACCCCGACCTGCTGGGACTCTACCCTCCCCCTGATGAGGTTTGTTTAAAAACAAATAAACAAGACTGTGAGTCTTACAGCCCCATGAGCCATCTGTATGAGACCAAAGTAGTTGAATGGACTGTTGGAGCACATGAGTGAGTGAGTGACATTTTTGGATCCCTGCATTGTTCATAATGGGGATAAAAGCTAAATTCTGTAGTGGTGATTAGGGTAAATTATTCACACAGCTAAATTATGCAAATGCCGTACAGAGTACATTTAGCTTTACAGGTTACAAGTTACAACTTTATTTTGCAACGCTTTAGTAAACTGACCTTGTTTTTAAAACCCTCCTTTGCTTTTCTGTTTTACCATCGTAAAATGGATTGAGGCCCATGCTATCATTAGCGAGGCTACAAAAAGCTTATATTGAATAATAAATTGTGACATTTTCATGAAGTTGAGTTTGTCTGTTTGCTGTTGATAAAACACAATAGGGATTGAACTGTAACACATTCCAATGAGAGCTTTTACATTTGCTGTTCTAAATCCTCGATGTTGGGACAGTCTTTCTCAGGAAAAATCTAAAAAGATGAAAACAATTTATCTTTCCACCAGATAGTAGAAAAAGAGATGGGTAGCGAACATGAGCAGCAATAGCCATGATGACTGAGCAGACAAACAAAAGAGCGCCACCTACAGAAACTCAAAACGCCATCAACATAATATCCAAGGGAAAGGATGTGATAGTTGTGCTCATACTGCTTATTTGACAAGACTGTAGAAACAGTAGAAATTAAGTTCCTTTCACTCAGATCAGAGCAGCATTATTGAATTTTCCCATAAAATAAATGAAAGCCATCCACTGCCAGGCAGCTGTTTGCTTTTCTTTCCTGTACCTCCTACTCTGCTGCGTCTGGATGATTCTTCTCACTGCTTCTCTCTCTCGCTCTGTCTCCCTCATGCTTTATGTCTGTGTACACACTACTGCCGTGTCTGTCGCTGCGTTGCCATGACATCTGTGTAAATGTCATGGCAGTGGTATTTGTGCATGTGTGTGTTTCACATGGCTTTTTTTTTTGTGGGTGACAGGATGAAGCAGTGGAGAGATGTTCGGTCCCTGAAGTGCCCAAGGAACACTGTGGCCAGAGGATCATGGTCAAGTGTCTGTCGCTCAAGTGAGTCATATCTGCAGTGAACTGACTGACATTCATGTATTCATTCAGTGATTCATCCATTTTTTCACTCATTAAAATCCCCATTTACCATTTGTAAATGGCCCTCCTCATTTTGAAACTATATTTTGTACATTTTACAGATTTGAAATAGAAATTGAGCCAATATTTGGGACACTTGCTCTGTATGATGTCAAGGAGAAGAAAAAGGTACTTTTGTCATTCTTTACAAAATGTAATTTTTTAATGTGATGTGGTGACTGTTCCTCCAGTGAGTTTCCCCTCCGCCAAAACCACTTAAGTAATGCTGAGCTCATGCTTGACTAATTGAATTTCCCCCACCTCGGACGGTCTAAGTGGCCTTGTGGTTTAAATCAGAGTCAGAGCTGAATTAAAATCCCTTAACGTGCATTTCCACTCTCAGCTTTCCTCTCCCCCTCGATGTCGCTCATCTCAATCCTCCCTCCCACAGATTTCTGAGAATTTCTACTTCGACCTGAACTCAGATCAGATGAAAGGGCTGCTAAAATCCCACACACCTCACACAGCCATTTCCACCCTGGCCCGCTCTGCCATTTTCTCCATCACATACCCGTCTGCTGATATCTTCTTGGTCATCAAGGTACGGCCTGACAGTTTGACTTAACAGTGTATTTTTTTCCCTCAATTATATTAATTAATATTGTTCTGCCCCCTTCAAATGAATCTAACCTTGTATCTAGTCTTATATACTACTTAAACTTTTAATTTCAATATATTTTATATAGATTAAGCACCAAAATTGTCATGTGTTACACAGTTTTAGAGATGAAATATGTGCTTTAACTTGTCATTGTGGATTTAAGTTATTTAGAGGATGGCACAGTGTGGTATGATGTATGTTTGTGTGTTCCAGCTGGAGAAAGTCCTTCAACAAGGAGACATTGGAGAATGCTGTGAACCCTACATGATCATGAAAGAATCAGATTCCTCGAAGGTAATCCATCCAATTAATTGTTTTCAAATGTCGCAATGCCCGGCGCTGGCACGCACATGGGACTCTGTTACCGTCTGGTCATAAGCATTACTCAATTCTGTCTGAGTAGCTGCAATATTTATCGTTCCTTTTTTTTGGCAGGGCATTTGTGTTTAACATTTACAAATTTTTATCTCCGTTGGTGTCAGTGCAGTTAAAGTTCCCTGAGGTTGAGTTTCTTTTATCAAAGCGCTGCTCTGCTCTTGTCTCTGTGCAGCACAAGGAGAAGCTGGAGAAGCTGCGTGTGCAGGCGGAGCAGTCATGCAGTCGTCTCGGCCGTTTTCGCATGCCTTTTGCCTGGACGGCCATTCACCTTCTCAACATTGTCAGCAGTGTGGGAGGTCTGGATCGCTCAGATCCTGACTCTGATTCTGGTACTGCTGAGCCCGACTGCATCACCATTTTCACACACTGATAAACACACACACTGCATCTTGCTACTTAAACAGACAAAAGCCTCCTGTATCTGATACACACACTCACCTCTAATTTTACCTGTCATATCTCCCTGCCAGAGCGAAAAGGCCACGGAACGTGGAATGAGAGGAAGAAGAAAGGGTTTGAGCGGATGAGTGTGGGTGAAGACATGTGCAACTTTGCCACATTCCGTCCAGCCACTCTGACAGTCACCAACTTCTTCAAACAGGTGCGACTCCTCCGCCTGTTTTTGTGTTTGATTGAGCTTCTCTGCAAGTTCTTTTCAAAATGTTATTATTGCACACAATTTATTACCTGCCTTAAATAAACTGAATTAATAAAGCAAATCAGAAGTTACATAATGCATCACAAAAAGGCAGAAACATTAGGAGCAAGAGCGAAGAAACGTAAAACTAAATTAGCATCAATGGCAATAACACAGTATAATATAATGAATTTTAGTATAAAGTGTACAAGTACATTTATGAAACAGATGCTTTGTACAAGTTTGTTTTGAGAAGTGATTTAAGGGATGGCAGATTTATCCAGTCTGACCTTTTCAAGCAGGGCAATCCAGAGCCTGAGAGCTCTGACAGCTAAAGCCATGTCACCTTTCATCTTGGTCTAGACGTAGAAATAACCAAAAGAGCCCTGCTTGAAGATCAAAGGCAGCACTCTGCTTTATAGGGTTTTAGGTCTGAGATGTGGCTCGGAAAAAGGCCTTGACGAGCCTTACAAGTTAAAAATAAAATTTTGAAATCAATTCTAAAGCTGACAGACAACTAAAGTACATAGGGATGCCGTGCTGCAACATTTTGAACAACCTGGAGCCGAGCCACAACTTGCTGGATGAGGGAAGTAAACAAGGTATTGCAGTAAACAAGAAAAGCTTGCATTACTTTTTCTGTGTCACTGAGAGAATAGGGCAATCTTGTTTCAGATGTATTTCTCAGGTGGATTAAGGTCGGCAGGGCAGGTTCAATTCCCTTTGCTGCACACTTTTCAGCTTAAAATCATCAGGGAACCATTAACAATGTGGTAAAAGAGATATAAACAAACATAATCTTTTAATTTCAATTATTTTTAGATTGCATTGCCTCTCAGTCTCTCCCTGACTGTAGAGTTAAATTGCCAGTATATCTCAGTTTATTAGTTTGAATAACATTATAATCATCATCGACAATTATTACTCTCCTAGTGCTCTCTAGGTCCTATTCTTCATTAAGCAAACTATTCTGCAATCAATAAAGAACTTTGCATCATTTTCCCTTAGTGTAATCTTAGTGGTTTTAGTGGCGATAACAGATTAATTTTGAAATCAGATTTTTGTAATTATATGATTTGATGAAATCTGTTGCTACAAACTCTGCTCCTGTATCTGTATATGAAGGAGGGGGACCGACTGAGTGATGAGGACCTCTACAAGTTTCTGGCAGATATGCGCAGACCATCATCTGTTCTCCGGCGACTGAGGCCCGTCACAGGTAAGCGTGACACACACACACGCACACACAAAAAAATCACTGTGAATATACTCATTATGTGCATAAAGGTTTATGGATGCTTCATGAATTCACATTTGTGTTTTTTTGTGTCCCTCAGCCCAGTTGAAGATCGACATCTCTCCAGCCCCGGACTCTCCTCATTACTGTCTGTCACCGGAGCTGCTTCATGTGAAGCCCTATCCTGATCTGCGTGTCCGTCCAACCAAAGAGGTGCTGGAGTTCCCCGCTCGTTACGTATACACACCCCACACCACGTACAGGTGAGCACTCACACATCTCACATACTGTAAGCTGACCTATATAACATTAAAACATTCATACACTCTCCTATTCCTGTGCTTGTTTGGTAGTTCTACACACAACTCGTATTTCTCTTCCTCCACCTTCCCTTGAATTTTTAGATTTAAGCATAAAAAACAACAGTTTTATTCTCTTGATTTAAAATCAAAACAGTCTTTTTATTGAAATCATCTTTATGTAAAATATATAAATACAGAAATAAGCTATTGCTAATCAGGAATTCAAGATGTTCCTTGGTGTCTGATATGAGATTGAAATAAAGTCTTTAATAATTTAAACTCATACAGCCCTTTTTTAAAATAGAGTTTACAGATTGCTTCACACTCAAGACAAACAGAAAAAACGTTACATAAGAAAAAAGAGACTTCCAAAAACAACAACATAAGAGGTTGGGGTGAGATATAAACTGTTAATAGGGTAAGTTGGCAGAGGAGAAATCATATTTTTTGTTGCAGGCATATGTATAGATTGGATTTTGGCATATGGGGGTTGATATTTCAGTGGAGCTGTCACATTTGCAAAAAGCTCTGTAGACATGGGAGACCTCAGTGGTGACACTTTGGAACAGCTATGGCATGGCTTCACTCTGGAATAAAAATCAGAGCAAGGTACATTAAATGGAACAAAAACATTGCATTAGACATCAGGTCTTCCGTGTTTTGAAATGGCGACGTACCATCTTCTGTAGTTTTGAAAGCTGCTGGTTCTGAGTCTGAAGGCTCTGTTGTTGGTACTGAGTGAAAAGCTGTAAACTCTTCAGGACACTGGAGTGCTCCTCTGCTCTGTCCTAAGAAATGATAATGATAAGGTGAAAGGGCACCCATTTACTCTATATTGAATTGCCACATTCAAGCATTAATCCCAAGTTGGCAGTGACTGGCTCATTTAACAGTGGGGTGACAAACATTGAAGTAAGCTGTTTTCTTTATCTCTGTCAGACGGCTCTCAGCTTTCTTTTACCTGTAGCTCTTTGATGCTGCTGGGGAAGGAGTTGTTGAGGTATGTCTCCAAGTTTTTCACTTTTGTGTTCAGCTCCACCTCGTCCTGCTCCACACTGGCCAGCCTGTCCTTCGTCATCTTGGTCTGGGCCTGTAGCTTGGCCATCTGGACCTGTCAAAAGAGCATCTGCCCATTTTATCCTCTTCCCCCTCCCACTGATCACAGTGCAGCTGGCAGCTGCCTGCTCCACAGACGAACATGCAGCTTTCTAATGTCATTCTCACACTCTTTTCATCGATAAATGAGTTAGAATCATTTAGGGATGAATATGAATTTCTTGATTGGAAAAACGAAGAAGAATGAAGTGCCCAAACACAAAAGTAGTAGCATAGTTGTTTACATATAGACATAGTACAGCCATTGTTGTATTGTTTGATGTTTTGGCAAACCAGCAAATGGCTGCTTTATTATGTCTGCTCAGCTGCTGCGTCGCCGTCTCTAAGAGCCCAGAAACACAGCGGCTTAACTGAGGGGGATTTCAGATACTTGGCATACCGCCACTATCTTTTCTCCTCCTGCATACAGTGCAGATCTGCAAGTTTGATTGTAATTCTCTTTGTATCTCTCTTGAAATAGCTAGACCATTTGACATCGCCGATAACCAGACAGCGCAGATGGAAGAAAGTTTGTTTACATGTTTTGGTGTTTTCTTACCTGTAGCAGCTCCAGCACCTCTTTGATCTGTTTCTCCACCTCTGCAGCCTGCTCAGTCTCCTTCCCCAGCTGCTGGAGAGTCCCCTCATGGCTCCTCAAGGACTGGCCGACCCGAGCTAGCTTTGCTTCAGTGGTTTCGTAAACATAGCGGAGGGAATCGCTGAACTGTATCAGGCCAAACATCAGCACGTTAACTTCTTCCTGTGAGGCAGCCCCGTCCGCCTTCTTGCTGGGGCTCCAGATAGGGCCTGCATGGGCTCCTTTCAGTCCCACTGCCACACAAAGCAGGCACAGGGCCCATCGCATTTTGATGGCACCAGTTGCTCCCAGATTTACTGTAATGTAGTCCTCTGTTTGATGCTGTAGTGCCAGAAACTGTAATTTCTTATCTAGCAACGTCAGGCTTGTAATTGTTTCTTACACATCTGCTCGTAACGACTGTACAGATGTTTCCATCATGACAGTACTTAATATGTATGTCCACCTGATGGTCGGTTTGCCTTTTATTGGATAGATGAGTGTATGTGCAACACCATAGTAAAACATTAGCTCAGCTGTGGTCCAATCAGAGGTCTTGTCCGTGGCCTTAGTCTCAGTGACCTTGCCATGAGGGTTAACCCCTGAGATACTTGTTTTGTTCTTTATGTCACAAACATTCATGACCTACATACACACTCATCTTCCTACAGGAAATGTATGCTTTTTATTGAGTGCCACCATAAGCTCTTTTTGTATTATAATGAGATTTTTAGGCATTGGTGATTATGTAGTGACTTGTTACCTATCACAGGGTTCCCATTGACTCTAGAAGGTCATGCAATTCTTAAAAATTAATTTAAATTACAAATGTGATATTTATTTTCCATAATGTTCACAGTATTCAGAATAAAGGAGAATAATAAACTGTAATAAGACCTCTGAATACTATCTGTACTTAACATTTTGGTCAACTTAAAATGTTTATATAAATCATGGAAATTCAGCATTTTAGTTTTGGAAAAGTCAAGGAATTTAGCATTTTACATAGCATGAGAACCCTGATATCAATATGACCCAAAGCTACCTCTCTTGTTTGAGTTGGACAGAAGTTAAGGTCACTCTTACCATGCAAATGGCCATTGCCAATCTCTCCCTCATGCACAAATGCATACACACACAAAACTTGATATCACATTTCCTCACTTATTATAAGAATAACATTTTAGTGTATTGTCAGATGACTGTTTTTGTCTCCATGCAGACTGGTATGTTTTTGTTTCCAACCCTGGTATTGATACCAGGGTTGGAACTTGTCAGTCACCTACGACTTTGGCTGGTCATTTACTCTGCCAGATAAGAAAAGGTTGCTAAAATAGTGCGTGTTGCCCTGTAAACTTTGGAGTCCACTTGTCAAGTAGCCCCACCCCTCCTCCCCCTCCTGGCTGAAAGCTTTTATTTCCTCCTGTAATTTCTTCTTGTACCTCTCCCTGTAGGAACCTGCTCTACATTTACCCTCAAAGTCTGAACTTCAGCAGTCGTCAGGGCTCCGTGAGGAACATTGCTGTGAAGGTTCAGTTCATGGCAGGAGAGGACCCCAGTCAGGCCATGCCGGTGAGTGGCTCCACCAATCACAGGCCAGGCTGCTCAGCTGCTGTGACTGCAGTGTTCTCAGGACAATGGCATCCCTCTCACAAAGAACAGCTTGAGGCAGTGAAATATGATGTCTTCTCGCCAGAGTGAACTTCCTCAAAGCAACACCTTGTCAGAGCGTTGTGGGGTTACATAAAGGCAACTCCAGGTCCAGTTACCTTTTGGAAACTACAGGTCTTTCTATTTATTTAAGCAGAACGGCTTTAACTCTGTGTAGTTTTAATTTGTTGTTGGCTAATTGTCTAATTTAAGTTATTTTATTTATATGGCCCCTCAACACAAGTATGTCTCAAAGGGCATTGAAGAAAATGAGCCTGTCTAGATCTAACTAGTCAAAATAATGTAATATATTATGCACCAAAATATAAAAAAAACAAAAAACAAAGAACGAGACACAAAATAACATCCAAAAATTAATCACAAAGTTTAGGTAATAGGAATTAGGCTCTTTAATGAGCAATGCATTTCGCTTATCGCTAGCTCAGGTTCATCTAGATGAACCTAATGAAGCAATAAATGAAATGCTCATTAAGGATCCACATACTTATCTGGAGTGTGTTGTCACTATTCCCCTGGTTTTGTGGTTTATTTTTATTTATATTTTGTCTTGCAGTGGCCAGCACCTCTAAATCCATGTGCTGTGAGCATATGTTTTTCCTTTTTTTTTTTTTGACACAAAATACTATATTGAAGAGACATAACAGACCAAGCTAACCTAAATAGCCTCGTCTGCAGAGCTCTACCAACCTTGGACCCTCAGTGTATACAAGGAAAACAAAGGCACAAGAAGCTGAATTGGGTGAAACAGGCTTGTAGAAATTTCCCATTAAGCTGGCGAAAAATTGTACAAAGGCAAAAGACAAATCAGTAACTGTTAAATTTTAGGTCTTAGAGGTTTAATAAATGTTTAGACCCAAACTGCTTCGAAATTTGTGAAAAGTTACCCAGTGAAATGCTCGATAGACTTGAGAACTTGCCGAGGTCAAAATTCACGACAGGATTGACAGGACTGTGTTTTGGTATCAAAACAGAGCCCCCTGTTGGCCAAGGGAAAAACTACACTCATTGTTAACTGTCTGCCATTTCAACAGGTCATCTTCGGGAAGTCCAGCTGTGCTGAGTTCATGAAAGAGGCGTACACGCCCGTCATCTACCACGACAAGTAAGACTCACTCGACCTCCCCTCTAACTGTCACCCTCCCTTTTGTGTCCGTCCAACTTTTTCTCCCTTTCTCTACTTTCTCTAAACATCGCGTTTATCTCTCGCTCGTAAAGGTCTCCCGAGTTCTACGAGGAGATGAAGATGAAGATTCCTGCCAATCTTACAGACAACCACCATCTGCTGTTCACCTTCTACCACATCAGCTGCCAGCCCAAGCAGAACACTCCCCTGGAGACCCCCGTGGGCTACACTGTGCGTACGCTGCTTTAGCTGGCCTAGATTTAACACCTCCGCCCACACATTGGCTCATTTAATAGCTTCATCTATTGTCTTGCCATCGGTTAGAGATCGTGTGTCTCTCTTTTCCCCCTGCAGTGGATCCCTTTGATGCAGCACGGCCGACTACGCACCGGCTCCTTCAGTTTACCTGTCTCTGTGGAAAAGCCTCCACCGAGCTACTCTGTCCTCACACCTGACGTGAGTGTGTGTGTGTGTGTGTGTGTGTGTGTGTGTGGCGAGAGAGAGAAATGGAGAGTCTGTGTGAGTATCAGATTCCCTGCCATCATCTTCTTCTTTGTTGATGTGGTTGGGTGTTAAATGCGCTGGATGTCACTTTCTGGCAGGTTCAGCTCCCAGGTATGAAGTGGGTGGATAATCACAAAGGAGTATTCAATGTGGAGGTGACAGCGGCCTCCTCAGTTCACACTCAGGTACAGACAATGAGAATTTTTCTACCCCAGTTTCACCTTTTCATTATTCTGCGACTGTGAAAAAGCCTTTTGGAATTGGCTTGTTGTTACTATTGATTACTGTTAATTGTAGCTATTACCTGCAGCATTTGTAACTTTAATTCAGTATTTAGAATGTAATTCATGAATAAGACAATTATTTTTTTCTGGAGAGCGGGAAAAAATATGGTGCAAATTATCAACTGTTTCTTGTCAAACTCTGAGCAAAAATGTAGATCATAACACTTTGTATCCAAGATAATTTAAGGGAAATGACAAGGATCCTTAATCCCTTAGGGAAGTTACAAAGGAACTTCCCATTTAATGTGTAAAAGTTACATTACATGGCCTCTCCAAGTAAAATTCCTCCAGTTCATCAGAGCTTAATATTCACTGTGCGTGCATGTCTAGGACCCCCACCTGGATAAGTTCTTCACCCTGGTGTACGTTCTGGAGGAATACTCCTTCCCCTTCCGCCTGAAGGACGTCATCATTACCGAGTCGAACATGGAGGGAGAGCTGAAGGCCAGCATGTCGGCGCTCAGAGGGGCTCTGCTGGACACCTGCGTCAGGTTCCTCCACCAGCTGCTCAGCAAGCTCATTCTGCTCATCGTCTACCCGCCTGTTATCGCAGGCCAAATTGGTGAGAGGGTTTTTCAGGACAGCTATTTTATGTCAGTAATGTTTTTTTGATATTTAAATACAGTTTTGTAACATGTCTGTGATGCTAATTCTGATTATTTTGGAAGATACTGTGATTATGATCGTTTATCATGATTATATGTGTTAATGATTATTTAATATGTCTCTTCCTAATGTTTGGTCATGGGGGAAAATTAAATGGCATATCAACCAGGTTGCAAAGAATTACTCACAGGACAGGTGCAAATTAGGAAAGCAGATACCCGTCACTATGTATTACAAATTGTGTAAATGCTTATTTATTTACAGATTTTAAGATTATTAATTACAGAAACTGAAGTCATATTTTATCCTGGACACACATACATGTTTGTTCATCCCTTGTTTGAATTCCGTCCTCATGCCCACTCTCACTCTGTTTGTCTGTAGTGAACCTGGGCCGGGCAGCCTTTGAAGCCATGGCTCTACTGGTAAACCAGATCCACAAGAACCTGGAAGGGAACCAGGACCAGCACGGCCGCAACAACCTGCTGGCCTCCTACATCCATTACTGCTTCCACCTGCCCACCACAGAGCCTGCCGTGCCCCCTTCAGGTGAGTCACAAGGCTGATCTGTTTGAACTGTATCTGACCAGCAGGCAGAAAGACTTGGACTGTGTTTCCCTACTCCCTACTATGACATCTCCACCTCATGTTGTGTCAAATGTGTTACTATCTCCCAAATAACATGTCTGTCCCCTGTCTTTTCATGAGTAGCGAGTTCTTCATCCTATGAGATGCCCGTCCAGTTTGCCACCTTATCGAGGGCAACAGCCCGCCCAAGCAGCCTTCTCCTGTCTCGCTCTAAAAGTATCAGCAACTCCAACCCTGACCTGGCCACCACACCCGTTTCTCCTGACGAAGAGGTGGAAAGGATCATAGGGAGCAAGGTGTGCTTTTGTCATGTTTGCTAATGTTGTTACAGGGTATCTGCATGTCCTAGAATAAGTCTTAAAATGTCTCAGATACTGTGTACTGTCTGAAATCAAGGCCTTAAAAATGGTTAAATATGGCATTCAAGTCTTACATTTACTTTTTTAGTCTTAACAATGTTTTTTGCCGTGATAAATCAGTGTCAGTTTGTGTTTGCATAGCTCAGTTGTTTTCATACCCTCATTTATTTCATTTGCAAAATTGGCCTTATATTTCATTCTTATTGGCATTAATAATGTGCTGTAATTTAGTAGAGAACCTCTGTTTGTATTTGTTTATATATTGCCATGCCTC
>OMLF01026214.1:0-10916 GCA_900302615.1 Holocentrus rufus
TATTTTTCAAATATCTTTTTTTTATAAAAATGTATATATTATTAAAATACATTTATTTTTTATTCTTATTTTATTCTTTTATCTCTGTTAAGCTGTCCCTTATCAGCAAACACGACTAAAACACCTTTTCTTGGTGTGTCACCTGTCAGTACATACCAGCTATAATCTGATTGGCTCACTGGTGGAAACCCAGTGAGGATTTAAGCATCAGGCACCTGCACACTGGCATGCTCGTTCTCCAGCTCAGGTGAGGATACTTTTACATCTGAAATCTTCAATTAATATTTCCCCAATTCTGTTTTCAGTTATCAAGATATAAAATAAGAGAGTATCAGTTTTGCCATTACTTATATTTCTAACACTCCAATGAAACTTGGTCCCAAGGTGTCCTGTTTGTATTTTTCACCTGTTTCTCACCTTCATTTGCTCTGTAAGGTCCTCTCCATTGCCAGCCATGGGGATATTTGCGACACTCCTTTCTGCTCTTCTGCTGAGTGGTAAGTTACCAACACACTGCCGGAAAACATAACTATCATTTATCTCATAAATATAAGGCAGCATAAGCATGTAGCACTGTTATGAGTGGGTCTACATCATATAGAGTGTGAAGAAAACTGCTCTCATTTAGTATCATGGTCTCTGCAATATCATTTGTTAACTGATGCAGATATTCATGCATAAATAACATCCATATAACAGTAATTGCTGAGTGTATGAATATGAAAATGGCGATGAATTCAAAGGTCCATAGAGGGTTAAAATCACTGCAATTAATCTTTTTTCACATTTTAAATATAAATTGCTAATAGCTAATTAATATGCCATGTTGAGATAAGATGGTATCACAAATTGAACAACAGTAATATCGCAGGAATGTAAATATGGTGATATTTAAATTTAAAATATTTTGCACAAAAAGGATTTCTCCACAACAAAGCAGACATCAAGATATAAAAAAAATCACTTTCACACTTCAGTATTGCATGCGACACTTTTTTATAGGATTCTGTGCAGGAGGACCAACCACACTGCCACCTGAGTTGGGCACCTGCTGGGTCATGAGAGATCTCCACTACCGCACATTCGATAACTATTACTACAACTTCATGGGCAACTGCACCTACACCTTGGCCAAGAACTGCCATGTTGATGGGACCCACCCAGCCTTTGAGGTGGAGACCAAGAGCATGAACCTTGCTGGCTCACAGGTCCCAGCTGTGGAGATGGTCACTGTCAGAGTGTATGGGAACACAATTGATATTGTCCACCTTGAGATTGGTCTTGTCCGGGTAAGTCAGTCAATGCTAATGTAAATGTTTTATGTTTCATTTGTGACATTTTTTAAATGAAATGTGCTAAAATAAAAGTTTCACTGAAAAGTTTCACACGTTAATTTTCAGGTGAACTATCAAATATGGAATCTCCCCATCAACCTCAATGATGGCAAGGTGAAGCTATTCCAGAGTGGTCTCTCTGTCGTCATGGAGACAGACTTTGGTCTGACTGTGCAGTACGACTGGGAGCAGCATCTTGTCATCACCGTGCCAGGCAGTTTTGTGGGTAAAATGTGTGGCCTGTGTGGCAACTTCAACAGCAAAAAAGAAGATGATCTCACAACTCCCACTGGTTCACTGGCCAGCAGTGTGGTGGCCCTGGGCAAGAGCTGGAGAGTTCCTGACATGCCAGGCGATGCCTATTGTGGAGATGAATGCACTGGCCAGTGTGAAAACTGCACAGGCAGTGAGGTTCAGCAGTTAGAAAACCAAATCCTTTGTACCACCCTTTCAGAAGAGATAGATCAGTACTTCAAAGACTGCCACCTCGTCACTGACCCCAGTGTCTTCCAGAGCAACTGTATGTTTGATCTCTGTAAAGGTGCAGCTATGAGGGCATACTTCTGTAACACCATGCAGTTTCAATCTGAAACCTGCCAGAGGGCTGGCATTAAAGTTCAGAACTGGAGGAGTGCTACCAAATGCAGTGAGTAATCCAAAGACAACCATTCCCTCTAGCTGTTTAATACACAGTGAATAAATAAAGTCCAACTGAATGTCCACCTCATGTTTAACATATGAATTGTTGTGCACGTGTCCATGCAGCTGCACCCAAGTGCCCAGAGAACAGCCATTATGAGTTCTGCGGGACTGCGTGTCCTGCTACCTGTGCAAACCCAGATGTTCCCTCCACATGCAAAGCCAGCTGTGTGGAGACCTGCGCCTGCGACGACGGCTTCCTGCGCAGTGGCAACAAGTGTGTCCCCAAAGCCCAGTGTGGCTGCATGTACGAAGGCCGCTATGTGGAAGCCGGAGCATCCTTCTGGGGTGACGAGAGCTGCACCAAACTCTACAAGTGTTCCGCTGGTGCAAGTTTGTTGACCCAGGAGACAGGTTGTGCCCTTGGGCAGCAGTGCCAGGTGTTGGAGGGTGTCAGAGATTGCTATCCTATGACCTACGCCACATGCATGGTATCCGGTGACCCGCACTTTGTGACCTTTGATGGGCAGCATTACAACTTCCAGGGCACGTGCACATATCAGATGGCTGGCGTCTCCCCCAATCAAACCAGCCAGGAGCATTTCAGTGTTGTGTTGAATAACGGCCGAGATATGAAGATAGGGTCCTCTGTCAAGCTCATAGAAGTCAAGGTCTATGAGTACACCATTGTCATCACCAAAGAGCATCCTGGAATTGTGATAGTAAGTGATTACTTTTACCAAAAACAATGTAAAATGCTGATTATTCATCAAAAATTATAGTTTGCACCATCTGTTCTCATTTCTTGAAGGTCAATGGTGAGCTCTCCAATCTCCCTGTGACCCTGGACAGCAAAAAACTCCAGCTTTACACAAGTGGTTGGTTTGCTGTAATTGAGACGGACTTTGGGGTGAAAGTGTACTACAACTGGAACCGTGTGGCGTTCGTCATCGTCCCCAGCACATACATTGGCATGATGCAGGGTCTGTGTGGCAACTACAATCTCAACCCCAAAGACGACATGCAGATGAGAGACGGGAAAGAGGCCAAGACCGCCGAGGCGCTCGGCCAAAGCTGGAAGGTGGCTACGGTCCCCGGCTGTGTCGACGGCTGCACAGGCCCCTGCCCCGGGTGTAACACCACTCAGAAAGACCTCTACAACACCAACAGTTACTGTGGCCTCATCACTGACCCCACAGGCCCGTTCCGCGACTGCCACTCCAAGGTTGACCCCGCTGGTTTTCTTAGTGACTGCCTGTATGATGTCTGTCTTTACCAGGGCACACAGAACATGCAATGCAAGACCTTGACTGCCTACACAGCCGCCTGCCAGCTCAAAGGTGCCAAAGTCTACTCCTGGAGGTCAGCTCAGTTCTGTGGTAAGGACATCTAATGTTTCTCCAGTCACTAGTAATGTGGATGTGTTGACCAAGCAGGTAGAGGCAAATAATAGCACAGCTAGAACAGTTTAGTAAGTTCAGAAATTATTGTAATGCTACCTTTAAAACCAGGAAGAGACAACACTTATGCCATATCATGATATTATGATATCCAAAATCCTAGATGATATCTAGTTTCACATCACAATATCACTATAATATTGATGTATTGCCCATCTCTAATTCAATACTTAAAGTGGATCATGGTGTCATTGCATATTAATCTGTGATTTATAAATTAGGCATTAGAAATAAATGTGATAGTGATTGTTCTGTTGTAATTCCAAAGGTGAAATACTTATAGTTTATATTGTCTTTGTATCTGTCTATAATACATACTGTATGTCTTGTACTGTTTTTTTCATACTCTGTGTGAGGCTTTATTGTAAGTGCACTGTGCTGTGTCAATATCTATTGTGTAACTGTGTATTTGTTATACTGGTGTGCAATTAAAGTAACTGTGATTCTGCTTTGCTAGATGCCCAGTGTCCATCAAACAGCCACTATGAGCTTTGTCGCAGTGGCTGTCCAACTTCATGTCAGAACAGCTCTGCACTGTCTGGCTGTGGCACTCAGTGCATGGAAGGATGTGTCTGTGATGAGGGTTTTGTTCGAAGCGGGGACAAATGTGTGCCTTTGACCCAGTGTGGCTGTCTGTATGAAGGAAAATACTACCACCACGGACAAGTCTTCTACCCCGATGCCCTTTGCCAGCAAGAATGCACCTGTAACAGCACAGTAAGGATGAGGACAATTATGAGAGATTCTTGGAGCTGAAGGAGCTAGCTATGTTTGTGTAGGCTTGACCTCTGATCCTGATGAGCTGTAGATGAACAAATGTAGTTTTAGCATTCATATGATACTCACTGCTCACTTGGCATAATCCTGTTTTCTTGACCAAGTCTTGAAAAAGAGATAAGACCACTTTATCGCATAAAACCTCAATAAAATCAAGACAACAAATTTATTGCAAAGAGAATCATGCAGGTATGTTTGTCATTCCAGGTGCAGTGTAAGAAGTTTCTTTGTGGGCTAAATGAGCAGTGCTCGGTGAAGAATGGTGTTCGATCGTGTCAGCCTGTGGGACAAGGAATTTGCTCCATCTACGGGGACCCTCACTACAGAACCTTTGACAACAGCACCTATGACTTCCAAGGCACCTGCACCTATACTGCAGCTTCAGCCTGCCATCTGGAAGGCACACAGCTCACGCCCTTCACTGTGGTGGTGGAAAATGAGAAGTGGTATGCTTTGTCTGCAAACCCAAAGGTCTCAGTTGCCAAACTTGTGGCAGTAGAGGTTTATGGATTCATCTTGATCCTGCGCAGGAACCAGATTGGAATAGTCATGGTATGAGCTAAGATTTTTGTAGAAAACATACAATGGGAGAAAACTGGCTTATCAGGAGGGCACAAATTATATCATCATATCTGACTCTTTACTTAGTCTGTTTCTTTGTGTTCTCCAGGTGAACGGCATGATGACAACCATCCCACTCAACATCAATGGAGGACAAGTGCAGGTCTACCAAGAGGGCACCCACTATGTCATTGCAACTGACTTTGGCCTGAGAGTGACCTATGACCTGATTTACCATGTCACCGTCACTGTCCCTGGCAACTACAGGGGAAAGACCTGTGGTCTGTGTGGCAACTTCAACGGCAACAAAGCAGATGAGTACCAGCTGCCTGATGGAAAAGCAGCCAAAAACCTAGCAGCCTTTGGGGCAGCCTGGAAAGTGTCCGTGCCTGGAGTGGTTTGTGACAATGGCTGCAGCGGGGACTTATGCCCCAAGTGTGACAGTGACCTAAAAGCCGTCTTTGAGAAAGACTGTCATATACTCACAAATCCCACTGGCCCCTTTGCTGCCTGCCACAACAAGATAAGCCCACTCTCTTACTACAGTGATTGTGTCTATGATGTCTGCATGTCTCAGGGAGACCGCCATGTTCTCTGTCATAGTATCGCAGCATACATGACTGACTGTCAGGATCTTGGAGTGAAGATCAACAGTTGGAGAACACCACATTTCTGTCGTAAGTACCAGACTTTGTGCTTCTGTGGCAGCATACCTGATGGCTGAAGATCTATTATTAACATTCACTTTAATGCCAAATTTTATGATGTTATTTCTTTATCTAGCACTTCTCTGTGTCACATGATCATTCTGTAGACACTCATCATGATTCTGTAGTTGTAGTGCTTGCATCCTAAAATTTTTAAGGTTATTCTGCTGTTCTTGAAAATCTCTTGATCTTGAAAATATAATTATTATAAATGTGACGCTCTTCTTCCCCAGCTCTTTCCTGTCCTGCAAACAGCCACTACCAGGTCTGCGCTGAAATCGGGGGCACACCATGCCCTGGTCTCACCGACACCATCAGCTACTCCCCCGACACCTGTGCCGAGGCCTGCGCCTGTAATGATGGCTACTACTTCAATGGGACTGGCTGTGTCAGCTGGGAGGAGTGCAGCTGTTATTACAATGGACGTACCTATAAGGTAGAAGCAATGCATTATGTTTCTATCAACCAAAGAAGTCAATATTAATGTGGAAGGAGAAGGAAATTTAAATGATTTCTTTTTAGTGTATTATATATCAACAGTATGACATGTAAAACAGAATATGCTTTTAACACTTTGTCTGATTAGTGTCAAATTTAGTCATTAACATTACTAGAAATGTGGCATCTCACCATAATATCAGACTCTCCTATGCTCACATTTGCATTATCCTTTTTCACAGATTGGCGAGTCTGTGCTATCAGACGACTGTACAGAGCTCTGCACCTGCACTTCATCTGGTTCTGTGGAGTGTGAGGACTTCAAATGCAAGGCGACAGACAGCTGCCAGGTCAAGAATGGCTCCCTTGGCTGCTATCCTAAAGTGTGTGAGATACAGGCTGAAGGCTCTTTCACACTTTTCAGTGGCACATCTGGTGCCATCACTGTCATGGGAGCCTATGAGATGATCACACATTGTGACCAATCAGCTGTTGAGTGGTTCAGGGTGGTGGTGAAGCTCCAGGAATGCACCCTGACCGGTTTTAAGAGTGTTGCTGCTATTTATGTGTTCTTCAACGATCTGACTGTTGCTGTTACTGACAGCCAGGAGACTTGGGTGGGTATTTTTGGGCATTCACACATTTTGCAAATGATATCAGGCTCTTTTGGTATCTTAACCAAACACAACCGCTAACATCATACAATAAAATCCATGTCTGATGCTGTTTTGCAGGTTAATGGTAAAAAGGTGACCCTTCCCAGTCTGCCAAGAAATGATGTCTCTGTGAAGATCATTGAGAGAAGTGTAGTTATTGAGCAGAGGTCAGGCTTCCATCTGTCCTACAGCGAAACTGAGGAGGTCGTAGTGACTGTGAGTGACAGCATAGCAGAGAAGGTATGTGGAGCATGTGGAAAAGTATTCCTCTCCAGAGACCTCCTGGGCTTCTCACAGGAGACGATGCAGGAGTACATGGCTACATACGTTGCGCAAGACTTCCCTACCTGGTGAGTAGATTTCTAGACCAGATCAAACAGTACCTGCAAATAACTTTGCAATGTTTTAACCAGCTTTGCACATATAACAATACAATGAATGGCAAAAAATTATCCTTTGTAAATCAATTTAGAATATTTTTCTGTGATTGTTAGTATGCATGAATTATCATGATCCTGTACCCATCAGGCAATCCAAACAGGTTAAAATACATATAAATAAATATTTATTAATTACTGTTTGACCAAGGTTTTGTGGGTTCACACAGTTCAAAATGTAAAACAGAACTGCAATAGATGCAAGAATTGCATAAATTTTATAACCGTAAAGTATCTTCTTTTGTTTCATAATTCACACAGAAAAAAATCCAAGAGTAGATTTTTTAAGTGATCCATTGTAGTATTAATTGTTTTTAACTCTGTCTCTCTGTCTTTTTCAGTGGCTTGTGAACCCATCAGATCATCTTCTCAGCACCCAGAGATCAAAACAATCATCTGCAATAGATTTAACAAACAATCAACTCTGAATGCTTTACTTTCCTCAAACATTTAATGAAATGGTCTTGTAAGATATTTTAACAATAAAGTTCAAGTGCAAGGACAGACGGAGTTTTGCCTCTTTTCTGATATTAAGATTTACACTCTGCTATGTGGGATTTTGAGAACACATGAATAAAGTGATTTGTGTGGCGGATCAGTCAACCTAAAGAACTCTAGTTGGTGAAACATTCCATTACATTCCAATTGAAGCTGAGTCATCCAAAACTGACACCCCTAGCCCCTGGTTTGTTTTCTTTGTATGTGGTTGTTCTCCACTCACTATAGATGCAAAATGGTGGAATAATATCTTGTATATAACATATTGCTACTACTTCCATTTTATTGAAGCAAAAGATTATGAGAACATTTCACATTAGAACATTAAAAAGTGACATAAAAAGTTTCATCAAAATGGGTCGAGAAGTGTCATTGCCCTTTCTGACATCATATATTGTGAAATATATATCGTTTAATGTTCAGCCCAAAACAAAAAACACTATATCATTGTATGATACCAGAGTTGATGTGATGTTGTTGTGTGCCTAATTCACATTATCAGTGTCAGTGCCACACCAGGTTTGAGATTATGATAGAAAGGGAGATAAATTCACAAAAAAATCGACATTAATTCTCTGAAGAATTCATCATCATTGGTGAACAGTGTGTTCTTCAAGTTATATAAAAGAAACAGATAAAATTCAGCAGTCATTTTGTGAAATAGTGAGATCATACACATTACTTAGAACATCTGATGTTGATATGACCATGTATTCCTACATAAAAAAAGTTGAAAAACATATCTTGCTTCAAAAAAGTGTATTTTATTGCACTTATGTCTGAATTTTTATAACATAAAAATAGTTTATTGCACTTATTTCAGAATTCTCATGGCAAGACATCGGATTCATAGAGAGATGGAGTTCTTCAAATTGATCAAAATAATTGCATAAATCATTAGTACTGGTGGTGGAGGATCTGGATCAATACAGTTTGCTAGGAGCAAACTGTAAACTCCAGCACTTGGAGCGCTGGAATTTACAAACCGCTGAAAAGAGAAACAACCGTTAAATGTCAAGCTGAATTAAAGTTCTCTCAACATTTGTGCTGTTAAAACTTTGCTGTATCAAGAATTAAAATTGTATAATCTCTACATTGTAGAGGCAAAATGTACACTACTCATAAAAATTTACATAAAAGCACCAAAATAAAAATTTGATGCCCTGAACATTTTTATTGTCAGAGCTCATGAAATCATACTGATTGGTTGTACTAATTCTGAGACTCACCATTGAGGGAAATCAGGAGCCTTCCATTTTCCCATGTTCAGTGATGCAAACGAAGTGGTCTGCCCTTGAAGAGAGAGCAGCCTCTCTTCCAGGGTCGTATCATCAGCAGGGCCGAGTCTCCCACACACCCCACAAACCAGATCAGCTACTTTGTCACTGACAGACATGGTGAGTTCATTGGAAGGACTGAAGGACAGCTGAAGGCCAGAAACGCTGTTAATTTTCACCGTATTGTCAGAGACCATCACTGTTACATTGTTCTGTGAGAAATAGTCCCGGGTCATCATTCTTCCATTTACCTGTGGATCAGGATGAATACTTTAGAATGACAAATCAGTGTTTTTCCTCTAGCTGGATTAATTTTACACCTTTGAACATGAAAGCATGGAAGTGAAAGTAGCCACTGTTGTCAAGATACTCACCCAAATGCCATGTTCGTTGCTAACTGTGATCACCAGCTCACTGAAGAATGCATACACTGCCACGATTGTGTTGACTCCAGGAGAGCAAATTTCCAGCTTCACTACAACCCTAAAATAGTCTGACGTCAAGCCTTGGCCGCAGACTTGGACAATCTCATAGGCTCCTGGGTCTGTGATTGTGCCATCTGCACCGCTAAATGGAGTGAGTGTACCATTAGATCCCAAAAAGCACTGTTTCAGGTAGCAGCCCATCACACCATTCTTGACCAGGCAGCCCTCATCGGCTTTGCATGTCATGTTCTGGGACAGGATGACTCCAGAAGCTTGGCAGGTGCTGATCCTGTGACACCCATCAAAAATAACGGATTCTCCAATCTGCAAATAACACAAAACTTATCCTTAGTAAATATGTAAATCACAGGTAATTAATCACTAATCGTTTCATACAAATTTTAAGTAATGTACTCACACCCAATTAATAAAAATATGATTAAGACAAGAATGTGTCATTTTAAACACATTTGTGAATGTAATTTGGAACCACAAATTATTATTAGTTGTGGTTTTAGTAGTATCATACCATTATTATGAAATGAATAACAACATATTTAAATTTAAATGTGTCATTATTTATACATCACGCTGAAAAATAGCACAAGCTCTACTGTCCCTTACTAAACTCACAAATGTACTAAATGACACACCCTTGTTTATGAGTGCACTATGAACAGGGAATTGATTCAAAAAGCCCTTTTTAATGGTGTTTTTGTTGAGACACAGGAGGTAGAGTTCAGACGGTGGACCAAAATATTATTTTCTGAAAAATCATGTTGTGAAAAATCATGTTATCGCTAACCAAATCACTGGTGCATGCTTTATGCATGGGTTTGTGATAAATTGATAGTTGCAAAATATGAGCTATCCATTATCAGATCTACATATATTATCAGGCTTTACTCCAACCTTGTAAGTGCGTCCATTGTAATAACAGCTGCACTGGTCAAGGGTGACACAGCCGGTTCCATTAAAGTAGTAGCCTTCATTGCAGGCGCAGCCTTCAGCACAAGTGGAAGTGCATATGATGGTGTCTGAGAGACCGGGACATGGAGTGGCACAAGACTGTGCACACGTGGAGTAGTGGCTGTTTGCCGGACAGTTTAGAGCTGTGGACAAATAATAGGCGATCATCCAAGGGAAAAGACACTGTGGTTTGTATGGATTTGAATGTGGAGCAGATGAATGTACGTTACGGTATGCAGAAAATAATAAAAAAAAAAACATGTCAAAACTCACAGCAAAATGAGGAACTTCTCCAGTCCTGGATCTTTGCACCTAAGTTTTGGCAGTCTGACATGTAGGCAGCCAGACTGTGGCACACTGTGTTGCGATCTCCTTCAGCCATGCAAACATCATACACACAATCTCTGTAGTAGGAGGCAGGATCTATTACGTTATGGCAGGCAGCAAAGGGGCCAGTGGCATTGGTGATTATTGCACAGTCTGCCTCTAAGACAGCTTTCTTAGAATCGTCACACTTAGGGCATAAGTCCCCGCTGCAGCCATTTTCACAAACCACTCCAGGCACAGACACTTTCCAGGCTGCCCCAAAGGCTGCTAGGTTTTTGGCTGCTTTTCCATCAGGCAGCTGGTACTCATCTGCTTTGTTGCCGTTGAAGTTGCCACACAGACCACAGGTCTTTCCCCTGTAGTTGCCAGGGACAGTGACTGTGACATGGTAAATCAGGTCATAGGTCACTC
>OMLF01026217.1:0-28402 GCA_900302615.1 Holocentrus rufus
GTAGTAATTATTGCATTTGCCTTCAAAGATGTCAGGGAAGAGGCAAAAAAGCATTCTTTCATGCTTCTCCCAGCTCCCTAAAAAGGTGGCCAGATTAGGCCAAGAAAAGGAGACTGTGGAGAGGGCAGTAGTGGAGGCACACACACACACACACACACTAAAATAACACACACACACACACACACACACACACACACACACACACACATACAAAGTGTAATCTGATAAATAATATGATAAATAAATAAATATTTTTGGGCTATCCTGAATAAATTGAATTGAATGAATTTTTGCGTCATTTGTCACACATCCATCCCCACCTCAACCAAATCCCTGCTGCCGCTGGTAAAATCTCACTCTGAACTCACTTCAAAACTTGAGAGCCCTGAATTACAGATAGCTCCACCAGTGTACACCATGTATGACTTGCGCAACACTTGCTTTGTGAAGAATTTGTCTAACAAATATTTGCAAAAACATTTGCACCACACCTTTACAGCCAAACTGTTTCAGATGTTCAGTTTCATCTATCATTGCATCTGCAAGAATGACCTTTACTTAAGATGACACCACTACAAGTCAGTTGTGAAACAGGAGTTTTCCTCTCATGTTACACTATGCACACTCTTGAGACCCTGGTTACTTCTCACTTTGTCTCATACATGGTGTAAATGAAATAACCTTCACCCTTCTTCCCCTCATTCACTGCCAAAGAGTACACCCCAAGGAGGAAGAAGACATATTTTTGGCTGGAGTGGGTAACTTGAAGCTATGTGGAGGGTAAATTTAGTGACTCTAGATATAGACAAAAATATCATCACATATATTGTGTTTCCATGACGTAGCAAACTGGTACATGCTATAATGATGTATTGACTGACAGCTGAGGCACAAAAACAACAACACTTACCAGTATACAAGGGGACATAAAGAAACAATGGAAAAAATGTACAGTACATCGAGCAACAGAAATTTGACCCTGGTGTGACAACGTCAACACACGTGTTTGAGAAGCCTAGCGTGAAGACCGCATCAATTCAAAATGCTTCTGTAAAAATGAATTTAATCTGCATCCACTTTACAAACACAACTATGGGAGATAAATATCTAAATTGTCTGAGCCTGTCATACTTTATGTGCTGTGTTACACGCATTCCCTGCAGAAGAGACCCTTTACTGGATAAAAACAGGGCATTAGGACATTCAGATGACTTTGAAAATGAACCACATGCTTTTTTCTCTCAGTTTTACAGTACAGTTGTTCAGGATGAGCTGTAAGGACGGCTATGTCTTTCCATCCGTTATGCACTTTTCCCCAGACAGCAAACCTTGAAAACCATTGGGCAGATTGCCGTGAAATTTGGTGAGCACATTCATGATACCCAGAGATTCATTCTCTGGGTATCATCAATTTTGTTGACCTCATGGTCTTTCCTGTAGCTCCACCCTCAGGCCAAAATGTCAACTGTGTATAGAAGATATCACAAAATGTAATTAGTGGATTGCCATGATATTTGGTGTTTGCCTTCATGCTCCCCAAAGGAAGATTCCTGTTGATTGTGGTGACCTCATGACCTTTGCTCTAGCTGCACACCCAGGCTAAGCATTTGACTTGAGCGCAACATATGTATCTTTAAATGTAATGGACAAATTGCCAAGTAATTTGCTGAGTGCACTCATGGTTTCCAGGAAATGAACCCTATCAATTTTGTTGTTCCCCTGATGCTGCCCTCAGGCCAAAATGTCAAATTTGATATCTCACAGTCTAGGAACACTGCCATGAAATTAGGTGTGCAGATTCATGCTACCCAGAGGTGAACCCTGTTAACTTCAGTGACCTCATGAACTTTGTTCTAGTGCCACCCTCAAGCCAAAGTGTACAAACCCCATTTTCCCAATACTTGCATTCCTCCAGCATACACCATGCCAAGGGTATGGTGAGCAGAGGACTCATGGTGGTTATTTCAGCTGCTGCTAGCCCAAAGAATTACAGCTGGAAATGTACTAGGCCATTGCACACAAAAATGACAATAAAATCATCATATACTTTCTTGAATGAAATTTACCTTACCATACCTTCCTTGTCTGTTGTAAATGAAATCTTAACTGCTGTGCTTTGGATTGTTGTTTAGACCATCAAGTGAAAGTTAACATTGACAATGTAATGTAACAATATAATATTCAGTCTTTCAGAAAATCAAATATTACCTGTCATAACGTAAATTTATATATTCTCATTAATCTGTTGCCAAAAGTAGGGACTGTTAAGCATGATCTCAAGCATTTATCTCTACAGAGAATTCTGACCTCACTGACAATCTGTGAGTTCAAATACTCTGAAGGTATAATCCTGCAATTCAACTCAATATCATGCATGTACTGTATGTGCTTTGGTATTATGTACTGAAATACAGTGTTATCCGGTTGCATGACATGAGTGTTAAGACAAAACCTTTTGCATAATGTATCAGGCTGCTTGCCTTGGAAGATGACAATGTATCGCTTTAACCCTTATTGTGTTACCACAGTAGCTCTATGTGAAGCTGTTAGCTTTTTTCCGCTTTAACTGATGTCAGTTGTTTGGCTTTGGTTTCTTTCAAATGTGTGAGTGAGGTTTTGAGTGTATGGGTGTACTTATGTGTAAGGAGATTGCATTAAGTATGAAATACAAAAATGTGACCTGAGTGTGAAAGAAACCCCTCAGTCTGACCTGAATGTTCAGTGCCAAATTAATTTGTGTTGAATTTATCTTCAGTTTAATTAAGAGGCAGTTGAGCTCCCCAACGTGCCACTATCATCACTGTGATATTTTAAAAATAACCAGTTATGCTAATTAGGTATTTCATTAAACTATTTAACTCATTCCTTTGCAAATATTTCTATCTCAATATTATGTATCAAGAAAATCCGGTTTACCTCATGAACATTAAAATGTATGCTGAAAAGTGATCCAAAATCCAATTAGATGATGTATTCTGTAGAGGAAACCCATGATTTGAGTGTAAAGTTTTGTTCATATATTTAGTCACTGTGGTCAAAAGGATGTGTGTGTACACACACACACACACACACCATGATAACAGAATGCCCAGTGTACATGGTCATGTCATGTGCTGGCACATTAAAAAAGATCACATGACAGAGGATAATACACAACCTTCAACTTAAAGCGTGACTCTCATACAACATTGTGCACAAATGGGAATGAGCACACAGAAAGAGCTTCTGATACAAAAAAACCCCCCAAAAAACATTAACTCTCTGTCAAAGTTGTGACACGCTCTATTCCTTCAATACAAAAGATATTGGTTATGCAGTTAGGTCATCTTATAGAAATATTTCAGGTGGTTCTAACTTGGAGAGAAAGTAAGAAAGCAAGAAAGAAAGAATGAAATCTTAGACAACTTACCAGATAGGCAGGGGAAGCGATGAAGGCCCCCAGCGCTCCGGCCACTGCCCCCGACAGAATGCTCCCCCCGCTGACTGCGGTGAAGCCCAAAGCCTCACAGTACGAGTAGAAGCCAAGCCTCACTCCATTCATCAGACCTTGGTATATGAGCCCAGCTGAGAGCCCCTTCTGCAGGCCGCGGAGCCCATCTGTGCGGCCCACGACCCAGAGAGCCTGCAGGACGCCGCGGTAGTGTCTCTGGTAGGAGCCCCGTGCACGCAGCTCTCCCTGCAGCTGCAGACGGGTCTTCACAACCTCCAGAGGATTGGTAAATACACAAGCCCCACAGCATGCCAGGGCACCCAAGGCGAAGTCCAGAGGAGGCCAAACACCTGGAGGTGGTGCAGAGGGGCTCAAAACACCACGGGGCAGAGCAGGCACAGTGGATGTCATCCCACATGGTGGCTGAGCACTGAAAGGAGAGTCTTTGGAGGAATATTTCAGTAGTTGTGTGCTGGTCATCCCTGAGAAGTGATTTTCACAGTGTGTCCTGGAAATCCTAGTGCTAACTTTGTCCAACTTCCTCAGTTCAAGGAATGGGGACAGTGTATGTTAGTTGGTATAGAAGATCAGAAATTACTGGCATCAACTTTTATGATAAGGCATTTTAGTATCTGTGATGTGCTTGTCAGATAGGACACCATACGTCACTGTGCCACTCTGGTATGCCTCCTTGGTGATAAATGTCTTTGTGATGATGTTAGTGTCCTTGGAAGTCAGTCTAGTCAAAAGATGCAGCATCTGCAAGGTGATTAAAACACAAATAAGTTTTTGAGTTTGCACCGGCCCAGTCAAGAGAGAGGAGTGTTTGAGCAAAGGAAACACCCAGGTTTAAATTCCAGACAATTAAAAACAGGTCAAAGAGAGTTTTGTTACCTGGTGTGGCCCAATGAACAAAACACCTCTGATACTCAACAACTCTAAGAATCTAAGAATTCCAAATGTGGGACAAAATGCAGGTTTGCTTGATGATAAACCAAATATGAAAGGCTACATGCTAAGAGCACAAGACTTCATGCATTAATTTCCTTGATTCAGACATTTCACACACCAGCCCAGTCACATTCATTCAAACCCACACAGGAACTCACAAACATGCATGATACATTTAACAATGACAAACACACACTTACTCACTCACACATACACACACATACCCAAATGCCTTCTCATGTGTGTTTTTTATAATTAGAAAATATCTTCTAAATTTGATTACTTCAATCAGAAACTCACTGTGATTTGTGATCCTGTTCAGCTCCATTCTTCCTCTCTCCGCCAACATTGTAAACATGTGTCCTCAGCACATTCATTGTCAAAGTCTCCGCCCACAGCCTCACACCAGAGCCAATACAGATCCATGCCTGTCTGCCACCTCACCACATCCCTTACTCTGCACGAATCACACGGCTCTCTCTCGCTGCCCCTTGCTTTGGTCCTATGGGATCTCTCTGGGTAAAAGGTTATTGTTGGTCAGAGAGGGGGTGGAGTGTCTCATGGAAAAGGAGCAAGTATCCAAGGCCTTAGTCAGAACGGGGCTAATCTCCCAAGGATATAACGGTTATTCCAAGAACCAAAACAAAGAAACTAGCATACTTTTTTCTCTAGCAACACCTAAGTGATATATTTTCTCCTGGGGAAAACAAACTCAACTGTGTGTGTGTGTGTGTAATTCTGAAATTCTGCTAAAAAAAACATTTGCAGTAAATATTTTTTTTGTTACTCAAGAAAAAAATGGGGCATCTGAGTGCTTCCTGGGTGTGAGAAATCCTGTGGTGCTCTTTTGAAAAACAGGATGAGTCTTCAGGTTACTTCTCTTTCAAAGGCACTAACAGGGAACAAAGTGCAATGTTAAAATGCCTTTATTAAGAGGCGGTTATTGAAACATTAAAACAGCATAAAAACAGCCTGCTGTGGCCCACACATTGTGACTAAACACAGTGGCCCCAGCAGGCTGTTCTTATGCTATAATTCCCACCTCTTATTAAAGGCATTTCAACTCTACATTCTCTGTAAGTGCCTTTGAAAGATAAGTAACCTAATGTTTTGTTACTATTTGCATTTGGAAAAAAAAGGGTTCATCTTACATGTAGTTGTGATGACGTGTGTACTCTGTGCAATAGTTTCAGACAAACTGAGACAAGGTGTTGCCAACAAAAGTGAACCCATCAGCAGAAAAAAGCAGGTGCAACACTGAATCTGCAGGAAAAACATTATGCAGCTCATTTGGTATAAGTCCCCTCTACCTAAACCTTATCTACTTTGTGCCTCAGTTTTCTCTCTGCGCTGCATGCACAGGAGCCACTACTTCAGCTAGCATTTCTTCGAAACACTTGTGAATGTTTTATGAAGCAAATTAACACATGAAAATCTGTTTGATAAAACGCAGGGGTCAGAAATTGTGAGACTGTTGTGGAGAAGACATGGAGGCCTTTATTGTTTAACTATGCTTATAGTACAATGCAACATCTTTCACCCGCCATGGCCCCCCTACACACATTAGTCAACAACTTTTTAACGACCACCATGCTCACATAATAACACACACACGCACACTCTCACACTTTGTTGTCAATGTAAACAATGCAGGCTTAAAGAGTGATAAAAAAGCAAGGTAGTCATCAACTGTTCCTTTCAATGTCCGTTCTTCCAACTTATCTCTGTTACGATTTCAGAGCAGGGAGATACAGAAAAACAAATGTCATTCTATGGTAGATCACATTTTGGGAACAACACAAGTCCTGTCCTCTCTAATCACTGCATATACACACACATACAGACGATCGCTCGCACGCACACACACACGCACGCACACATGCAAACACACACACGCACGCACACACACACGGGCAAGTCAGGATGGGTATTCAACCAAATGCTTTTATCAAAGTGTAGTTAAATTTTTTACTTTTGAACGCTTGCAGTAGGCAGAAGGGGGAGTAGTGTAAGTCTGAAGTGGAACATCTAACAACGATTATGTTCTTTTATCATAATCCTTTCTACAGGAAAAAGGCCTTGTGTGTCAATTCCCTTGTATGGCCACAGGGTGGAGCATCTGTCAACCAAATCCTGCCTGTGGCTGCATTACCTTTTAGCACGAACAAAGTACAAGGCATTGGTTTTAGGGTAGTACTTCACATTCTGCTTTTTGTCCATGAGGCCCCCAAAAATAATGAGCTCTCCCCTGCCTTGTACCACTGTGTGAAGGCTGGTCTCGGGCGGCCCTGTGACAGCGGCGGGAGTTCCGTTCCCATACACTCTCCAGGAGACCACGCCAGCCGTTTTGGCCCGGGACACATCCAGAACATACATCTGCATAGGCTTGCAGTTAAGTGACTGGTAAAGTGGTTTCCCTACGTTCAGGCTCTGAGGTGGGTGATGGCCAAGGCGCCGTGCAATAGGTGGAATAGCATGTCCATCAGCTCCAGCAGCCTGTGGGGGACTGGAGGACGATGAGGGGGGTGTTCCAGGAGGAGCCGCCCCTCCTCCACCACTTCCTCCCGCAGGAGCAGCTCCCTGTGTCTGGAGGGATGATGATGATGATGATGAAGAAGACGGCAAAGATGAAGAAGATAGGTTTTTCACTGCCTCCAGACCTCGTCGTAAGGCAGCAGGGGACACTGCCCCTGGGGGAGTACGTGGGGAGCCTGTAGGAGGGGTGTGCAGGCCGTTAGTGCTGGGCACCTCAGGGTGATGCGTACCAGATGGGGGTGACTCCCAGCCATAGTCCGAGGAGGCAGGTGGGTGAGGGCGAGAAGGCGGAGATGCAGCCTGAGATGGGCTGGTCCGAGGTGAGGGGGAGGATCCGTTTAGTAACGGTGGAAGTGGAGGAAGAGGCGGGCTATCTGGCCCCTGTGAAGGAGAAGGCTGCTGGGAAGAGGACGGGCTCCCTTCTCTGGCACTTCCTCTGGCTGAAGGCCGGGGTCTCAGGGTTCCCCATCGACCGTTAACACACGGAGCCTCCTCAACAGCTCCCAGGACCACACCGGCGGCCCCACTCCGAACAGGAGACTGAGAGCGCAGGGAAGGTGGCTCAGGCCCCAGAGGGGCAGGTGTGGCACTTATGGGGGAGGGCCGGGAGTTAAGACTTGGGCTGAGCGGAGCACGGCCCGATGGAGCCTGGGAGAAAACCACCACACACTGGCCAACCTTTAGGTGAAATTGAAAAAAACAAGAGAAGCACATAAGCCATGGACTTAATGATCTTGTACAAAAAAGCAGTGATGTCAGTATAGACCTACGCTTACCCTACAAGCTGGGTGACACCAAAGCTCAGGGGCTCCATGGTCATCATTTTCCACCTGCAGCTGCTGCCATGTCCAAGGTGGCGCCCCCATGTGGAGGAGCCAGGCATCTTTGAGGAGCTGGGAGAGACAAGACAAGAGGCACATTAAAAATTAAAGTCACTGCAACCTTGGCTAGCAGATATAGGAATATTGCTCTGTTAGAATAAAGAAACAGGAAGAAACTTACTGCATTAGGGCCACCACAGCCTCCCAAGATAAGCAATGTCTCATTGTCAATCACAATCTAAGAAAAGAGAAATATTTTTAAGATGCCATTTCAAATGTCATAAAACTGTTACAATAAGCAACAAAATAATAAGCAATAATGTTGATTATTTTTGCCTGTATCCTAAATGGTCAAGCCTCCTTACTTGAGACTGGCCTCCACGTGGGTGGGGAGATGGGCCAGATATAGGAGGTTTGGACCAGGACCACTGCTCCAGATCCAGAACCCAGACTTCGTTGCTCCTGATCACAGACCAGCAGACAGCAAGGCAACATGGTAAGGGATGACAGTAACTACTAAACTTGATACTACCAACTAACCACAAATTCTTATCTTTAGCATATAGCATTGAGTTTTCTTAATTGTATTGGTTAAGTACAAAGAATGTCATACATTTGACGTGCTCCTAGCGATCCCCCAAACACCACCATGGTGTTGCCAATGACAGAGGAAGAGTGGCCAGCCATTGGAGGAGGCCCATGAGTTGTTACTATGCAGTTCCACCTAAAACAACAGAGGAAGTAATACATTTATCAAAGTGAGAGTGAAGAAGCACTGAAGTGCTCCATAAGCACCACTTATGAGTACATTCACAAATTGTCACTAATTGTGTTCTCCCTCACCAGTTCTTTGAGGGAGAATATGTGTGGATTTCATCAAAGAACCTCTCTGGTTGATGCAGGGGATAAGGGCTTGGGCGAGTCCAGCCCCCAAACAGCACTAGCAAGTCTTTGTGCATCACCAGGGTTGCTCCTGCTTTAGGAGATGGGTAGGAGCCTGTGAAAGAAAAGAGCAAAATGTCTTCCACTTTTCCAATCTTTATCTGCATCTCAAGATATTTAGATCTAGTATCAAGTATGCTTCTTTTCATTTCCCTTCATATACAAGCACCACAAAAGGCACAATGATCCCAAAATGTTTTGGCAATATAGCACAAGTGAACCATTAAAATTAGCTGGATGGTACTTGCCCTGCCCTGGGTCCTCTAAAATCACCTCTATAAAATCTGCCTTGAGGAACTGAGCAGTTCTATTTGATTCGAATCTTAATTTTTAGCAACATACAAAAAAGCTTGATTAGTCATGCTTCTCCCATTTATGGAGCACTGCTAAAATTAGATCTGTGCTAAATTTTCACGACAAAAAAATTACATGCTTTTTGTTAAAAGCCACACTATACACTATGGATATTTAATCTACTTGAGGTTATAATCGAAATTGTAATTTGTCAACTATTTAACATGATTTAGTTTTGTTTTTTTGTGTGCATATTTTGTATAAATTATGGCAGCATTATAATTATATGTAACATCATGGTGTTGCAATCTTTATCGATAAAAATATCAAAGCTTTAAGAAAAAGTGGTTGAGTAAGTTTGTTTGTAGTGAGAGGGTGTGGCTTGTACTTTAAAGGGGAGTATGTGGAGCTTCAGTTTTTCTGACCACATGCACACATACTTGGGCAACTATGTTCAATGCTTAATAAGTCAGTTTTAAAACTTATGACAGGGATAATCTACAATTTGCTCAGTGAAATTCCTGTCCATTTGATGAGACCAGGCAGCCGACATGGGCAGGGAATTGTGGGAATGTAAGCGGCACAAAGCCAGCTCATGGTGCAGCCAAGACGAGGTGAAAAGGCTATAGGTTTTGGACCATTACATCATGTGAGGACTCTTCATTTTGTAGTTGTTTTTTGTTTTTGATGTTTTGGTAATAAAGAGAAGCCCTCTGTCTTCTGCACATCTGATAAGTTTCATGCCTGGAGAATGCTAATTGAGTTGGATTAATAACCTTAAAATAGTTTATGGAACAATTTCCTGAGAGACACAGTGAGTCAGGCACTTTATATCTTGCAGGAGAGGCAAAGAAAGAGCTTGAGACAAATATAGCATTTAGAAGAGGCCAAGTATGCACGTCAACTAAAATAGGTGCTGGGAAGGCATCAAAATTTGAAAGCAAAAGAATACCCACTAACTGTATCACTGGTTCCAGTGATATAGCATGTAAAACATACACCAATACACTTTTATTTCATCTCGCCTTGACTTCTGCAATGTTCTGTTTACTTGCCTTAACTCAAAAGGCAGAACGCCTCCAGCGAATTTTATTAATTTTTTATCTCTGCTGACTACTCTGTTATTTATTTATTCCATTTGTTTTTTAAGGCTGTATCTTTTTGGTTTACCTTTAATTACTTCTATTTTATTATTGTTTTACTTGACTTATCTTGGTCTTTTATTGATTTGTCCTTTGTCTTTTATGACTCTTTATTGTGAAGCATTTTGTAACTTTGTTTTGGTAAATATATTCATAACGATTAAATCAAATCATTGTATCTTTATTTTTTAATTCCACCTCCTCAAGCACTCTGTAATGTGTTGCTGTTGTTGAGCACTTGACTAGAATTCAGCAAAATGACGCACTCTCACACAGTCCAACCTGCATAAGTCCCATGAGTAGTTACTTTTTTACCAAAGTCACATGCTATGCACTGTGTTCTGATTTCTGTGTACCTGAGGCTAAAGGGCGGATCCACTCCTTGCTGTTGAGGTCAAGTCTCCAAAGATCATTGAAGGCAGCATTGCAGCTACTCTGAGTGCAACCCCCAAACACATACATGGACTGGTTTGAGTCATAATAACATGCACCTGCAACCAAAAAAGAAAAAAAATTTAGTTGAGCCTGAATACTGAAACAAACAAGGACAATGACAATAACAGAATATTTTGAGAGCTTTTCTTTCAGAACCTTACATAAGCATTTTTATGAAATGATAGATTACTCAATGACATGAGTTCTTAATCATAAAATAAAAATAAGCCTTTGATGATTGTAAAAATAGCGCCATGAAGAATACTGGTCTAATTGTGAATGCGATCACTGCAATGCAAATATTATCAATGCGTGATATTCATTTCAGATTTGAAAACAAATTGAAAGATCAGTGGCAGCTCATCTCTGTTAATTCTGCTCTACAGTACTTATGATTTATCAAAAACTAGCCTGCCGTTTGTGTTTTTTCCAACAGAATAAATTCAACAGAAGAATTAGCAAAGAACAACTCCACTGTCTGTGCATGTTGAGGGATGGTGTAGGAATAGGACAATATAACAGGCTGGTTAACAACCACTGGGAAGACTCAAAATTTGAAGCTGCTGAGAACAGTCTGTATCAAAGCAAAATCATGTGCTCCAGATTACCAAGATGATCACATAAATGTATGCTTCCATCTTGTGTGTTCTGGAAGCTATCCATTGTATTGTAGGACATAATCTAATACATGGCTGAAATGCCACTGAAACATTTGAGAGGCAATATGCTGAGGCTGACCAAGAAAATGTTTTCATTCTGCACTGTCTATATGTCAGGGAATTCACTTAATCAAAGTCATTTAGGGTTGTAAAGTAGCATGTACTGACTGTGTGAAAAGCGTTGAGTGATAGGTGTTCCTGGATACGGATATGTACGACTTTCCCACTGAATATTTCCCTCTTGGACAGCCCTCAGGAAACCATGGTAGCACTGATAAGCAACACCTAGGTATGAGAAAATATAATAAGCAACAGAAAAACTTCAAGTATTTTCACTTACAGACTATTCAGGGTGAAGGCCTTTCCATACTCTACTGATGGTAGTAAAAGGAACACAATAAGTTCACTCATCCAACTCCTGACTTTGCTTTACATAGGTTTATGCAGATATGACTGGCATACCTTTGATGAGGCGATACCACTGCTTGCATACAAGTGCAGCAGTTTTGTGCTCCTGGTAAGGTGAGAGGAAGGACAAAATATATTCCAGAACTTCCTCTGGCAACTCCATCATTGTTCTCCCCCCTTTGGCACCACTTTCCATATTCCCCTCTTGTCTGCTGGACCCCATCTTTGCCTCCGCTTCGTCTGTTATCCCAGCAGGGTCTGCACCATCTTCTTCTGTATCCATGGCAACAAAGTATCCATCCTCATTGTCAGACAACCGGGACATTATTGTCTGTTAAGATATTGAGGAGACATGGTGTTGAGTCAATAGTTACCATAATGATGGAGGATGCCTAGCATCATCCACCACCAGCTATATATCTAGGCTAGAGGAAAACAGGTCATAGCAGCTCTCAGAGGTGAGCAATTCAGTTTTCTTACCCATTTTCTTTAATTTCACTCACAAACTATATGTTCTTCCTTGAATTAATGTATCTGAGTCATCACGGATATAAGACTTAAACATGAATTTGAAACGTATTTGGTTTCACCTAAGAAATATCACATTTCAAAGTAACTAATGCTAAATTCTGCACTGTTTACACGATAGTTGGTTAGTAAAGGATTTATTGACCAAAAGTCTTCATTTTAAACCCTTTGTCTGAGACGGGTGGTGCCCTCTCTTTAGACTGAACAGCTACCCCCTCCACATTGCATAGCTCTGAGCACGTCCCTGACATATCGTTAGCTACAGCTATCTGTCGTTAGCCACCACCCAATAAATGAAACGATGAATGGCTAACTAGCTAGCTAACACCGAAAGCTAACGAGTGAGCAAATTTATGATTCTTGTGAGGTTTGATTAGCGAAAAGAAAGTCATTATTTACTACCAATAAAACACTTAACTGTATAGTCGGCTTTAGCCGGTTGTATGAGACAGCATATGGGGCTTGGTCCTTAGAGGCTGGCCAGGACTAACATTAGCGTTAGCTGACAACGTTAACATTAACTAACACCAGCAAACATCAATGGGTGTTTAGGCGTCTTCATAGATCATACAATTTTCAGTTAACGACAAAACGTGGAAAACACCATCAGTTACCTATCTTTCTGGCGAAATGTCCCAATCGTTGAACATGTCACGACATCCACCTAAGAAACAGTTAAAATCTGACATGCATGCTAGCTAACGTTAGCTATCTTGGCTACTGCTGCTAATCTTTGCTAACGTTAGCTAAGGTAGAAGCTGTGTACAATAATTAGCTCCTCTATCGTTGGATACTCGTGGCAGGCTTTCCCGGTGCAATGTTACCCATTTAAGTCCACATTTTTGGCAGCGTTAATAGTCACCGTAATTTTAGACGTGGTCCTTTTATGGGTTCAAAATGTGAGTCTTCCCTCTCCTCCTCCCCTGTATCAGCTTCGGTGGTTCATCTGCAGACTCCAAACAGTCGCCATCTTCCGCTCTGGGAGCAGCATCCTCCGCAACACGAACGGCGCGCGCACGCACGCACAAATCTCTGTCTGCCTGTGCCTGTGGGTTGGTGGTACCAAGGTGGGTAGGTGTCCTGCTCCCAGTCACTGGGATCACATCCATGTACCGTACACTGTACTGTTTCACCATCTTTTATTATTATATTTGCAGCATTTGTTACAGAATTTCACAAAATATTGATACAAGGTACCTTATACAAACTATAATAGAAAAGAATAGAATGACAAAAACATGATATAATAGAAACATTATGCACTTAAATAGACATATCTGATAAGCACTAATAAGGAAGAACCAAATATATGAAAGTTTGTCTGTCAGAATGCGTTTAAAATGCTCTTTAAGAGAAACCACTGCATAGCCCCCCACAGACAGGAGCCCAGACAGCTAAAGCATGGTCGGCCTTTCGGTGGCTGGCGGCGGTAATGCACCAAGAAGTTACAACATGCTGCTTTACACTGTAAAATAGTACAAGAGGATGGCTGACGCTAAGTTCCCATCAGAACAGTGAACAGTGCGCGCTCCCGACCCCGCAGCCATGGTAACCCCCCAGTGCACTGATTGTCCAGCAACGTCTATGGTGTTGACAGTTTTGTGACAGTTTGTCTGTCACCTAATATCAGTTCGATAAAAATACAACTATGAGGTAAAAGCTTGTCTATTATAGTCAAAGTGAGTGCTAAAAGTAATTCGGAGAATAATTAAGAGTTGTTAGGTGTTAAATTTAATTAGGAACGACTTGTGTCCATTTTCCTTGCCAGCATCTTCCGTGATTTATCACTGTGTTACATCAAAGACAGCGATAATCAAATATGAGGGCAGGCTAGTGTGTAGATGACACAGAGACCATTTTAGAAATGACCGAGGTGGATGTGACGCTGAATTTAAAGAAACAGTCAGACAGCTAGAGAGGCTGCGCTCAGACAGTGGAGCACTAAAACACACATCGAGAGAAAGCTTTGCTATGCTGTTCGTTTAGCATCAAGATACCTCCTGTACTTCAACATAAAAGTTGGCGAAGTTGAACTCCCTGCAGGGCTGGTGCGGTCTCTAATGCGCGAGCTCCGGTGACCGCCCTTTGCACGAATGGAAAATAGCCAGAACCGAAGAGGAAACAAACCAATTCTGTAAACATGGAGGACGAAGAGATTGCAGAGAGCTGGGAGGAAGCGGCGGATAGCGGGGTGAGAAGGGGTATATGTTGTACAGTTACCTGACTTTTGTTTAAACGTCAGGCAGGCAGATGGCTGGCGGTAATGGTATGCTGAAACTCTCAGGGCTTTCGAGGAATATATTTTAGTAGGCTGTTTTCTCATCAAATGAGTTAGCTAGCTCTCCTTCCTGGCGGTACGTTGCGGCCCCCTCGGCCACACTGTCAGGTGTTTGCACAACTGTTCACTTTAAATGCTGGAAAACGTGTTAAGGGCTCTGGAAAGCCAACGAAACACGTCCCAAGACAATCTTTAAATTAAGAAAGTCGAGGTTTTCCATTATTCTACCCCCCTCCCCCTCGCAATTGTTTCGACCCGCCCATTGCGGAAATGACCGCTTGAACTTAAGTGTATCGTTACCTTTACAGTGTCGCTTAGTTTAGGGTCATTGTAATACTATCAGTCATTTTCAGTTAGATCTTACAAACTTTTGCCTTTGGAAAACACTGAAGAACAAATAATTTTCTTTTGATTTCTGGCACATGGCTCTGTATCGGCTCAAGAGAAAGTCCTCAGTGCTGACACTCATTCTCAAGTATAGACAAATTAATATACAAATTCTTTTTGTTTTACCACCATCACATCAGTACTTCGGTTATTCGGGTGTTAGTGTTACAGTTTAGAGCTGTAGTCGCTTAGTGGTATTTAAAGTAAAGTGATTGTTATGAGAAGGATAATGAGCTGCATATAAAAGATTAATGGACATTTCTGATTAAGTTTTAATTCAAATTGATCCAAACTGCCTACAGATAAAATCCAGTGCAGATACATGCTTTATGTAAAGTGACCATGTCCATCCTAGTTTTGTCAGGTGTCAAGAAGTGATCAGTAACTTAACAATCACATATATGAATGTTAGTTATCAGTTCATATATCTCATACATTCATCACAAGTGCTATTTTGTTGCATGTTTTTTTCCCTACAGGAAATAGAGAGAAGACTTGAGGCTAAACTGAAAATAAATCAGCAAGCAAAGTAAGCTAACAGAAAATGATGTATCAAAAATGTGCAATAAAAAGTGATAAAGCTTAGTTGCAAAGTAATGTTTTTTCTTCTTCTCTCACCCCAATGTAGGAAGTCCAGCCTAAGTTCGGGTGGCTCACCTATGCGGACTGCTATTGTAATCCAGGATGAGTCTCTGCCAGCAGCACCCCCACCACAAATTCGTATTTTGAAGCGTCCTTCAAATAATGGTACTACAGGAAACCCTGCATCGTCCTCCCGTCCTTCTCAGCAGATGAAGTCTTTGGCGCAGCGAGAGGCAGAGTACGCTGAAGCCCGAAGAAGGATTTTGGGTAGTGCAACTTCGGAAGATACGCCTCAGGACAAACCATGCCAGGACAGGTAAGATATTATTTTAGAAAACCCCCAAAATATTATCCACATCAGTTTAAATAAGGACAGATGTACATGTACAAGTTACACTGTTCTGTAATGAGTTCTTCATCTCCTCTTATCATCAGGCAAATTCGTGTGAATGCACAGCAACCATCAGAACCAGTTCGTCCAAACAATCACGTGATCCGTCAGCCAACTGGGCCAGATGGCACCTCAGGCTTCCGCCTCTGCAGATAAACAAGAGCCGGCTGCTGCGAGGAATCGGCCATCTCTCCTGAGAGTGTTGAGTGGCAGTGTGTATGAAGAGCAGAGTGGTGGGATGACATAAAAGTTGACAGACATAATAAATATGAAGATGTAACACTTAATGAGATGAGCTATCCCACCCTCTCCACTCTGCTTACTGGCATGTGCTTTGCCTTTCGCCTTGTCTCTTCCCTGTATGGAAAGTTGCAAGGGGCTGGCAGAAATCAGCCAGGGATCTGAAACCCCTTCTGTTCCATTCTGAACAGGATATTACCTCAGGTCCCTACACACTGTGATACTTCCTATGATGAACCATGAGGTGCCCTATGATTCCCCTGCTTGGTCATTGCCCTTCTGAGAGCCAGGGCATCGGGTTTCTAACCTCCAGGGAGAATAAGGGGAGTTAATGAATTGGTAAAAAATCTCTGGAGGCATGCAAAAGAGTGAGCTGGCCTTTCCACTGATAGAAAGTGGATTATGGCTGCGTGTCCACCAGGGACCCGTCTCGACAGTGCTGGCTCGTGTTTCTTGTTTTCAGTGGAAATGAAGTGCTTGATAGTGCTGAGAGCTCATTGTGTTTTCAGCACTGCATGCAAAGTGCTAGAAACTAGAAACAACTTTTAGTAAAAGTGCACTGTGCTTTTTTAAGAGTTGCTTAGCAACAGCACCCACCAGAACCAGCGCTTGGCACAGGCTTCTGTTTTGGCACTGCTGGCTTGCAGAGAGATGCCTGGTGGGCACTCAGCCTATGGCCAAAGATTATGGATGGGAGGAACAAAGTGTTACTAAGTCTAAGCTTGTTCAAGCAATAATAATTAAAGTACTCCCTGGATTATTTTTACAAATTGCCTAACTACCTGTGCTCTGTTCTGTTTCAAATTATTTCTTTTTTTAAACATTGTACACTGTTTCTTTATGTCTGTGGATGTTTTTTGCTCTGAGATATATTATGTTTAAGTCAGGTATGAAAGAATATGTGCCGTGAAAGACAATAGATGGTGTAGGCTGCATAGAAAAATTCTATAGTGTCATTTAGATTTTTTTTCAACAGATTAATCAGTTCAGTTTTTTTAAATCAATAGCTCAAATTGTCCTGTGTAAAAGCCCCATTTGTGTTGCCTTCCAGTCAGCCTAGTCAAACTCGACTTCTCCTTCAGCCAACTGTAATGCATTTGTCTACAAGAGTTTGATCTCTTTTTGCAATCATATTCCCTGTCCTCTGTTTGGATAAGATGGTTGGTAAATGGTTAAAAAAACTAGTTAGTGCCCAGTGTGAAAAGTGACATAGCCATACAGTGACTATTTCTATCTGGGCTAGTCAGGCTCTGCCTTTTCTTTTTTGGCAAACGTTCTATTTACGGTCAGGTACATTTGTGATTAAATTAAAAAGATACATATCTCTAAAATCAAAAGCCAAAGTCAACATTGTATCAGTGTTTTTTGATTGAAGTCAAATTCTACACTGCCAGGCTTTAGTGCCTGTATTTCCTGTGTTGATGTTTGATTCAACAGGATTTAAACCAGGAACTGTTTGCAGACCACAAATTCAACATAATGGGACTCTAATCAACTACTGTTTGTTGGCAATATCGGTCTAAGTGCCAGATTTTTAGAAAACCTAATAGGAGAGGACTCATTTTAAAATATACTCACTGCGTTGAGTCTTGTATGCCTTAAATGATCTCTGTATTAATTACCACAGCTACAAATGTCATTCAAGTTGATACTCATGGATTTTTTTCCCCCAACTGCACCCTACTATTCAGCAATTTGGCTATAGAATAACATAGGAAGTATTTTTTTCAGGTACTTTCACGTGAACAATGCTGTTAGTGCTGGTTGTATGTTGCAATAGTTTTTCTTAATTTTATTTAATTTTTAGGAGTTTTTTTTTTTGTTTTTTTGGTACACTGAATGCAGGTTAACTGCTGAGAATAACTCATTTAATTTACATTCAGATGCTATTTTATGCTGCACTTGGCAATTTTTTTTGTGAAAGTCTGCTCATCTATAATAACATGGGACAACATCAGAGTGTCCCATATGCGTAATGAGACACTCTACATTCACAGTTTGCAGTTTACTGACATCATGTTGCATGATTTCTGGGAAGTCTGCAAAATTCAAACACGTCTTTTGCTGACATTTGAGGCCATGCAAAGTTGCTTAGTGCAGCTGTAATAGTATCTCTGCTTTATAGGATGATATAAAATGAGGAAACCTACATCATGGATACATTGTATGTGTACATTCACCCACCAGTATGCCCAGGGATCAAGTTAAAATACTGAGATAAAATGGATTTGTAGTGATTTTAAATTGAGAATTGGAAGTAGATAACCATTAAGATCTATACTACATATGGATCTGTGTTTCAGTTATTCACCGCCACCTGTCCAATTTGAGGCTGAATCAGTGTCATTTTCTTGTCATTTTGAAACTTGAAAAACACATGAAATTTGAGTACCCTTTAATAAAGACTAAAATGAAGAAATGCAACTTTGCAGATGGGAGTGTTTTATACTTTATAATGTGTTTGTTTTTAATATCGCAACTGAGTTTGAATCTCCATAAAACCTTGAAACTAAAAAAATTCTAAAGTGTGAACAAGATTAGAAAATATCAATTATGGTTACATAAACACATTTTTAAACAAAGGTCTTCCTAATGTAATAGAATTAGAATTTTTTTCACAGCAGCCATCTTGACATGAAACAGTAGGGCACTCACGGGTATTATTAATGACAGTAATTAAGATTCTGTTCCATTTAGGTCTAACAGAGCCAGGGTCCTGCTATTGTTCATGCTCGCTCACTGGAAAGACTCTGCTACACTTAAATGTAACTGAACCTTCATTGTTGTCATTCGTAACACCTGTGTTTACCTGCTATTTCATGTCGAAATGGCTGTTGTGAAAAAAATGATTCTCTGACTCACATAAATCTCTGTTGTAATGTTTACCAGTGATGGCATGACATTTCTGATTCATTGAGGTGAATTTAATTAGGGAAAAACAAAGGAGATGAACCGAACATCAACATTTAACATTGCACGTCTCTGAAATTGATAGAGTTCAATGAAAAGATGAGATAATTTCATGTTTAAGAGACTGAAATACTAATACTGGCTCTGGAGGTGCACGAACTCATCCTCACCTGAAGAGGCGCTGTTGTAACTCAGCACAGCGCTTTCATCTGCCTGTTGTCTCTCCAGTCAAGCTGAGGTCGTCCATTGAATTTCGGGAAGTTGGCTTAGTTAGTGAAACTTGACAAAATGGCAGAAGACAACAGTTACGAGTCGATACTGTGTGTAAAGCCTGAGGTTCATGTGTACCAGATTCCGCCGCGAGCCTCAAACCGAGGATATCGGTAAGCTGAGCGCGTTCACTCTGAGTTGATAATGTTAGCAACTGACAAGTGTGACTGACTGCAAGACAAGTGTCGATCAGCAAGCTAATTTGACACACATGCACCCATTGTCGGACAATCCACGGTTGGGGGAAGTTTGTGCTGCTTTCATTTTTCCTCCCAAATTTCCCTATTCGAACAGTTTCCAACAGGTTAAGTAATGTATAAGTCATTTTTTGCAACGACAGACAAATGTCTTTGAGTTAGCCTACAAATTGAGTTTTATCTCTAATCCTGATACAGGACCCTTTGCTAGTCTTGGTTGTGCCTGTATCAGGGCTATTTGATCTTTCTTACTGAACGGATAGGCTCATCTCATAATCCCCAGCTTGTAAAGAAGATGATGTAAGTTAGTTAGTTGTGGAAGAAAACAGAAGGTGCAATTAAACAATTTAAATTTGGGCAGGCATTTACTAAGCCAAATACTTCCATGTTATCATTTAACTTAGGTGTAAGTTAACGTTACGTTAATTTTCGGTGTATTGTCCAAGAAACACAATCTTGAGTTTCACTATCCAATTAGAGACATATAGTTTAGGACAACTGTTAAATTGTTTACCAGTAGTTTGTTTATTAGGCTTATACTGTCAACAGAGCCAGTAAAACTATGTCCGATAATAGGCTTTGGGCGTTAAGCTAACACAGGCTAACAAGTTGACAGTGCGACTGTATGTAAGCAGTATCAGGAAGCTGCCTTACAAAACGTACCTGAGTAACTTTTTACCTAAAAAGAGCTTTGCATGCTAAGGTGAGTTATCCTGCATCTTCAGCTGGCCAGACACCCTGTGATGCTGCTAACGAGTTTGTAACGTTAGTGGCCGCAGGTCATGTGACTAACGTTAAAGAAAACAAGTCAAGATACAGTTCAAATACAACTAATTTGACCTGGATGTTTAAAGTAGATGAGACGCCGTCTTTAATATACTTAATTTGTCATTTACCACACTACAGGCCCAAGTGTAAAATAATCCTGCTGCATGCGTTTGGTGTGTGTGCACACATACGTGCATGGTGCTTCTCCTTAATCATCTGTCCTTCAGGCAGCATTTCTGTCTTCCTATCTAAAGCAAAAAACAAACTGTCAGGCAAAAAGTCTCACATTTGTTTGCACATTTGTTTGCTTGCTTGCTTTCAGTTTTCAAAACAGTGATCAGCAGTTTTGTGTAGTTCCTTGCAGGGTCAGTGGTTGTATGACTCTCGCTATATATCCACCGACTCTTGCATCTTCATATTCCCAAAACCCTATCATGCTTGTTGTGACCATCACTTATCTAAACATTTGTAGTTACTTTACATCCAGGGAGAACCATTATCCTTGTGCGATTCTAGCTTCAAAATTAATTAAACAAAACCACAGCCTAAAAAAGCTCTCTAAGTACTAGAAAATTCCAAAAATTGTGAGAAATGAAACAAGCACACCTATTTTTTCACACTCTAAACCATGCCCCCCCCCAGGCTTAGTTTGCTGAAGCTGATCTAAGAAGAGGTCATGTTTTGTGTGTGTCTCTGATGTAGCCATCTTGAAGAGTGTGATAGACAAGGGCATTCCCCTGGATCTCACTTCCTCTTCTTAAAAGCCCGAGCTGCCCAAGTGAAATCAAAGGCTTTAGTCTGCTGTGTCTATGAATGAGTCACACAAACTACTTTCATAATATTCAGGTTTGTGTTTTCTCTCTTTCAAGGGCTGCTGACTGGAAGCTGGACCAGCCTGCATGGAGTGGTAGGATGAAAATAACCTCTAAAGACAAGGTGGCCTTCATCAAGTTGGAGGACAAAAATTCAGGTAAACAAGCTTGGAATATCCCTGCTCTGTTGGACACTGAATGTGAGGGAATTTTTTTTATCTCTCCTGTGTGTCAGCTTGAATTTAAGTCACTACAATTGTTAATGTGTCTTGACCAACATCACCAAAACAAATTCCTGCACATATATTGTACTTGTGAATCTCTGTACCTGACATTAACGTATGTCTTCTTCCAGACTGTCTATAAATGATTAAACAGATCAGACCTACACATAACCCTGTAATTAGAACATATCTCTCATGTCCACATTGAAACTGGTTTCCTCTTTTCCTTGCAAAACAAACGGCTATGAGCATCAGTACCGCGTGTAATATTTTGATCTGTTAGGAAGATGACAAGCAGGGGAAGAATCACATTATTTTATAGGGCTAGGTATTGGTTAGGACCTCTAGATAATAATACACATCACCATACACGTCACTGTATGATTTGTGTGTCTGTCTACAGAATTCACTGAAAATGTGTAAATAAAGCTTGAAATACAGTCTACTGCATAACACCTGGGCCAGCTTATAAAATACACATTATGTGATAAATTCTGTGACAAACTTACGATTTAATTCAAGATCCCCATTCCAATTCACTAAAACAGAATTAAAACAATACATTTACATATTACCGTGCACTAAAATGTAGATGTCATAACATCGTAGGAAAATAAAGTGCATAAGCAATACTTGCTCTGCTTGTTGTGTGCATAAAACATAGGGGAAGTAATCTGAGATGGCATGTATACAATAAGCAACACAGAAGACCGTACAGGAGATACAGTTTCATTTACACATTGTTAATGTAGCCAAATGTGTCTCTGAATACCTCCTCCAGTGGTTTGCGTGATCCCATCTTTAGTGCAGTGTGTGTGTGTTTACAGCAGGATTTTTATGATCTATTCAAATGTAGTCTGAACAACCAGGATGCGTATTGATACCAGATATAAAGGGATCAAACGAAGTGACTTTGATTCTGGGAGCTGCTTATTCATTCTTGAAGATAATTGAATGAATCCTGTATACATAATTATTTATTAATTTCCATGAACATTGGGGGGTCTTGCTGACTGTTTTGTTCACATTCATCACAGAGAGTAGTTGAAATCCTTTTGAGAGAATAGGGGTTACATAAATCTACACATTTTTATGACAGTCTGCAGTGTGGTCAAAGCACCCGTTAACAAGCTTGTTATCACAGCTCTGTCTTCTTCCACCAACCTTTGCTCTTGACTGCATATAGCACAGAAAACAATCTCATGGGACTGATCAGTGTGTATTTGCTCCTTGCAGGAGAGCTGTTTGCCCAAGCCCCAGTCGAGCAGTATCCAGGATGTGCCGTCGAGGCAGTCACAGACTCCAGCAGGTACTTTGTGGTACGGATAGAGGATGGCAATGGTAAGGCACTTTCTTCAAGAATTACATCATTTTTTTTATATACAAACAGAGATTCTTTTTATATAGTACAGTGTAGCGCTCAGTAACATCACAGAAAATAAAACAACAAAAAGTTTAGTGCAAATATAAACAGTAACCATTGCTGTGTTTATTTCGAGTTACTCTATTTCTCTTTGCTTTTGTGTGGAGGTGCTAAGCAGTGTCCTGATTATGTGAATTATAAAAAGAGGATGAGTAAGCTCTATGTTGATGACTAATGGTTAAACTTCTAAAAAAAGAAAAGGGGGCAGAATGAGGCATGGAATTGTTTTAGTGTTGAAAACAGCCTACAAAAGGTGCAGATATAATACATGTACACTTCATGACAATGCGACTCAAGCATTGTTTCTTTCTTTGCCCTCTGTGACAAACAAGCAATTATCAATATCAAGAAGAATCTGTTAAAAAAAAGTATAAATATTTTGATAACTGTGCTTACCACAACAACTCATTTCAGATAGAGATATTTATTTGTGTCATATTGAGGTATGAGTGTGTGGACTTACTTAGATGAAATTTCACTTTAAGGTCTTTTCAGATGGCTATTTTATGTTGGTAGAAAATAAACCAAAACATGCCTTTGCAGTACATTTATTGATCACTCGTGAAGCCGTTTTGTTTTTAATTAAAACCCATTTTGATTTGACCTATAAAAGCAGGGTTACTGCAGTTGATTGCCTTATCAGTTTAGTTCAACAAATACCCTAAAGTGTTTGTGTTTCTGTAATGGCTTTGATTAAAGGACGTCACGCCTTCATTGGTCTCGGTTTCGCTGATCGTGGAGACTCCTTTGACTTCAACGTGGCTTTACAAGACCATTTCAAGTGAGTTACCCTCTGATGATCTGTTCTGCATTCATGCGCCAATACATGTACAAGTTTGTGTCCCTATAGGAGCTGCTGTATATATTTTGGGACACACATTTGTTCTTCTATCTATAAACATGATAATGAGTACAACTAACATGCACACATACAAATCTGCTCTGTAAATCTAGCGTGGGCAGCCAGTGATGCACATTTTCCCAACATTCATGAATACTCTTTCACTGGACTATAAATCTGTAGATCTGCAAACATCTGTTGAACTGTTAATCTGTCAGTAGTCAACATGGCAAGAGACTCCCTTGAGGCCAGAGGAGGCTCCATATTAACCTCATAGACAACCTGTATCTCAAATCTCATTATGTTCCATTTATTATATTGTCATTCTGTCCTTTACTTCAGCACGTATCTGTCCTGTTCTGTCCTATTGCAAAAACCCAGTTTCCCCACAGGTGTCATGAAATTGATTGATTACGATTTCTAGTCATTTTCAGCAGTACAATATTTCCAACATACGCTGCTGAAGTCTATGGTATCATTACATTTTCATCTTTTCACCAGCTGAGGTTTCACACTCTGTTGTCGTTCCTACAGGTGGGTGAAACAAGAGGGCGAGCTTGCAAAACTAGAAGCTTCTCAGAGCGCAGCACCCAAGCTGGATCTGGGCTTTAAAGAGGGACAGACGATCAAAATCAGCATTGGGGTGAGCATCACAGACAGAGACAGAAATTAGAAATGCACCAATATGTTTTTTTGAGGACAAAACTGATATCTGATATCATGCTGTCCTTAGCCACCATATCGATGCAGAAATGCATTTTTATAAGAATCTTAATACAAATGCAGGTGCAGACACATTAAGCTTTTCAAACAGGTCTGTCTAAAGATAATTTTAGTATTTTTTTAAACAAAATACCACGAGTTTTACTCTTTTGATGATTTTGCTGTTGTATTAAGTGACACACTCCTACAAGTGCTAATTTCACTAACAGTGACAGTAAAAATAGTATTGGACCAATACTAATATTGCTTTTTAAATTGATATCAGCTGATACAGTCTGACACTATATCAGCCTATCCCTAAAATCAATATGATTAAAATAATAAAATGATAAATGGAACACAAAGATTTTAGAGGAAAATGGAACTCATTCCAGTGACATGTAAAAACTGCCATGCCTCTCTTTGTCCCAGAACATCAAAAAGAAGGATGCAGCTGGTGCAAAATCACGGCCCATGGGTGGGGGTCTCCTCCCGCCTCCGCCAGGAGCGAAGGCTGGTGGCCTCATAGCGCCTCCTGCAGGCCAGGCAACAGCCCCGCCTACACAAACAAACACCGGTATGTGCTGCAACTTCCTCCCCATTCTTCAAACTTCTGCACAGATGGATGTAAACAGGATTAATGCCTTCCATATTGACACCTAATGTGATTGCTGTAACAAACTGTTTTCCCAGCCCCTCTGCTAGATTTTGGGTCTCCTGTCCCTGCAGCCCAGCCTGCTCCCGACATGTGGGGAGAGTTTACATCTGCAGGTTCCAAGTAAGTTTTGAAGAAGCTGCTTTTTTTTCTCTATCTCTGTGTAGTAATCCATCATGTATTTACCTTGATTTTGTTGTTGTTTATGTGGATTTTCACTTTCCTTTACTCCATCATCACTCTCATCTTCCATCACCTCTCCTCCGCAGCTCCAGTAAAGACACTGTCAAATCAGGATGGGTGCAGTTTTAGTCGAGTTGTGGAAAACGCGTGCACACACTCAGGTTCCATACATTCCATGGACAGAAAGATTGTGGCGAGAGAAATAAGAAGCGGGGAACTGTTAGCAAACTTGACCAGCTCATTCGCTGCATTTGTTGTGAAAAGAGTGATTTGTTCAGATACAGCCCAGTGACCAACACATTCTTTTGGAATCGAAAGCAAAATGTTTCTATTTTAGAGCCGTTTTGATACCCAGCTATGCAAAAGGAGCTGTCTTTTTATTTTAGTAGTCAGATAACCACTAAGCTTGTCATCATTTGCTTTAAAGACTGTCTGCTCTGTTTTGGACAGGGGGATATTGATGGTTGAAGGTAAAGGTTGTCTTGTTACACTAACCAGATGGAAATGTCCATGAATTGCCTTAAATTCAGTGTAGCCTCATTTCTGATTGTCCATCTTTTTCTCAGCACACCAGCACCACTCCTCTCAAGTTTATTATTGCAATTGATGAAAGTTAAATGGTTTTACTATTGAAGTATCCATGTTATGTTTAGCTGTATATGTGCATTTTGTTTTTCTCTTCATGGCTAAATTTCTCCTCTTCTGTTTGCTTTTTAAAAATTGTGAAGGAAACCTTGCAAAGCTGGGATGATTTGAAATATATTTTAGATTAACCTCTGAAGCCCCTATCAATGATACTAAGACTGTTTTTGTCACGGTGATGGGAAAAACACATGATTGCTCTTTAGTTGAAACATTGAACTTTTTTTTGTGTGTGTGTTCATGTTTGTTTTGCTTTTTGTTTTTATATTCCCACTTCATATGTTTTCACCCCATGTCTGTTTTTTTTTTCTTCCCACATTTAAAAATGTGCCTTTTACCAAACAGGAATTTTCAGAATCTCATGTTCATAGTTTCAAGTCAATCTTTGCTTAAGTGCCTTTCTGAAAAACACATAAAATGTATAAATGTAAACCTATGCTCTCTTGTAAATAAACAATATATTGGTAAATGTGCCTTGTTTTTATTTTGATTGTTATGACATGATGTGAGATTGTATAGAGAAGAGAGAAACCAGACTCAGTGTGCTCTTGGTCTCTGGTGGTTCACAGGTACTTATGTTGCACAGTGAGGGGTTTTATTTTTTTATTTTAAAGAGACTAGTAACCATTACAGTTACTAGTTTTCTAATAACTGGAATCAGTAACATCCAAGGAATTACAAACTGAGTAACTGAGTATTTTAATTTCAGATATCTGTTCCACGTGCTTTGGTGTAAATGTAGGTAAAGGTGTTGAAAAGTGAAAAATTACAAAGTTAAGGAACTATACTTGCATGTGCATTGCTTGCATACGAACACAATTTCTTCTATTTAAATCAGTGCATCCTAAACTGGGGTACGAGGACCACCAGGGGTCCCTGAGAGAACTGAAGGGGGTCCTCAGCAAAAGGAGGAGCATATTTATTTAACCGTTCTTTGGAAGTCAGAACAATAAGGGGATGAATGACTGTTTGAATCATACCGCTAACCGTTTGATTATACTCACTATTTTTTTCAGCTGACAACAAAAATCTCATCAGAGGCGATTCCTCAAAATATATGTTTTCAGATATTTATCAAAATGCGTTCTCAATTTAGGTGACGCCACGGAACATTGTTAAATTTTATAATTTTAATTTACAACTTATTTGTAGGATATTTATAATGTTATACATTTTATAACGCTTTTAAAAAATATATTTCATCATGATCCAACCCCGTTTAGAAGTCATTCAGTGTCATAATTATCTTTGTAATGCGCGGTTATACAGTATCAACGAGAACACTGGAAAACATGGAGGTTCATGTCGCGATATGTGGGTCTGTCAATGCATTTATTAAATAACTGTATTGCTGAAATGAGAAGTGTGATCATATGACAGCATGATGATGATGTGATCATGATGCATGTCGGTCGCCGTGCAGCGCTGTGAACTGGAAGTCCCTCCCCGGAAAAAGCATGGAGACGATTTCGGAACAAGGCAATATTATTATTCTTGCAAACTGCTGATACCACAAACCACTACTGGGTTCGCTGTAGTCCTCAAACCCGTTTTGGGCGGATGGAGGGAAGTCGGAATAAGATGCAACAAGCCGATGAGTCGAGGTGAGGATATAAACCACACGCTGAAGAAATGTTTTCACTGCGGAGGCTGATGTGGACAACTCTGTAATCTGTGCATCCAGGATGTGATCTGGATGTAAGAGGAGGGATCACGGGAGCCTATTCGCTGTACAATGTTTGTGGTAAACTGAACAAAAGTCCAAAGTTGTCCTTAGTTTAAGTGAGTTTGGTTCCTGCATCAGATCTCATTTCCCCCTCCGAGATAAACTTTAAAAAAATTGGGCGTGTCCTTTTGGGTCCATTTGTTTCATTTTGGAGTTTCGGGATGAACACGATGTAGCCTAATGATAATAACTCAGTGACACAGTATACACACCGTAGTCAGTGCTATAAAAGTATCGTAAGAGGACGAAAGGTGGGAAGTATTTGATTCCGTCAATGTTGGTTGTGTTTGCCTTATGATGGACTGGAGGTCCGATAGTTTACCCAGCTGTTTACTTGTAACTACATCATTTGTGATGGGCCACTGGTTGTGAAACACAACACACAGCTTTCCAGTAGCCTACGGTTTGGTCAGGCCATGGTCATGATGAGACTGCAACAAGTGTCATGTAGTCCATCAGAGACCACCACAGTAGCCTAATGTACTGTAGGTTCAGACTATGTCTCCCCTGAGTTGAAACCACGACCTTATTTACATCACTAGTACTGGTCTATCTATCTATTCTATTCTGTTCTATTCTGTTCTATTCTATATCTATCTATTATCTAGGCATCTTCACATAAATCTGTGCTGGCCATCATGGTAACATAGTAACTGGCCAATAGAGGGCGCCACATATGCTAAATATAATTACATCTGACTGCCCGGAAGATGGTCAATGCAAGATAGTGCATGTGTGTGTGTGCGCGCGCGTGTGATAGGATGTATTTGATTCGTCCATGAAGGCATTTCACATCACGGCTTGTAAGTGAATTGCTTTAGGTCAACACTCACTGTGAATTTGGATTTGAACAAAATTTTGATTTTGATTTGATTTGAACAACTAGGCATTTATTTTACACACATGTAAAATCCACTGAGGGGACCCCAAGCAGTTGCATTTCAGCATGAGTGTTTATTAATATATGCTCACACAAAATATGGCTGGACATGTAGGCTACTGTTATAATATCATAGTGAGTAAAAG
>OMLF01026217.1:28442-40839 GCA_900302615.1 Holocentrus rufus
TGGTAATGACATAATGAACCTCTTGTCTGTAACTATGGCAATGCAAACAGAAAGCCTCGTGGTCTAGGTGGGTCTAGTGTTTGCGTTTTAGTTTGGATTCATAACTTTGTCCTCCTTTTTAAAGAATATGAATTTTATTGTTGCGTCAGTTGTTTCGTTCTGGGTTGAGTGCAGTTCTGAGATACTGAACATGATTTTCTTTTATCAGCTGGTAAAACTGTTATTTTCATTATTTTAAACAGAGACAATGATATGAAAAAAACAAATACCCAAATGGTTCTTTGAAAATAAATAAAACAACGCATAAAGAACATGAACAGTCAAAGTTCATTAATATGTAGATAACTCAATTTGGATTAAAGAAAGAAAGAAAGAAAGAAGAAGAAGAAGAAGAAGAAGAAGAAGAAGTCAGATATATAGAACCTGAGTAATCGAAGTTCACTATTGGCTAAATTAAACCGAATTATATCTATTATAAACACGTCATTAAACAAGATAAGAGAAATCAGACAGAGAAAAGATGCAGGAAGTAGGCACAAGATGATGTAGATGATGAATAGATGTTTGTATTAACTTTTCTTATTTAATATTCTGCACTAAGCCACTCTGGAATTGCTTCAGTTGTGAACTGTGATTTTTTTAATACTAATGCATCCTACTTGTGAAATCATAGCATATGCAAGCCACAAGTCTGCCTTTAATGAAAAAAAAAAAACCATAATATTGCCTCTGCGACCTAATAGTGGGATCTAAAAGTATTTACTATTATATTGTGTTGTATATTGTATTTTTAAACGTTTTCTTTAAACGAAATTTCTGTAATGCATTTTTAACCTGAAGAAGGTGATAGTGTTGGCAGGCCTATTCTTCTAAAAAATATGGAATTGCTATAGTTATTTGTCTCTGTGGGTGGATTATAAAAATAGGATCCATGCAACATTTGTGTCGTGATGAGAATATATTTGAACTCTTTTGGACGCTTTTCAAAGTCGATTTCACCTCCGCCTTGCTCTGCAGCTGAATGGCAGCATTTTTTTTTTTTTTTTTTTTTTTTTACGCGACTGGAAGTGAATGCACACAGCGAGAGTGGTGTGTGTGTGTATGTGTGTGATGGGGGGAGGCATCTTAAAACCTGCTAATCCTGCTGTCCTCAATCTCTGCCTGGCTTTCTTGGAGAAGAGGGGACGCGCACCGGACGGTCCCTTCTCTCTCACTTTCTTCCAGCCGACCAGGACCAAACTTTTTCGGGTCCACCTGCTGACAGCTCTCCGGGCTGTACACTTCTCTTCTTTATCGGCGTGGGTGGAAGACGAAAAGGCGATCAAACTGATGAAGCCGTTGTGTTAATAGAAGGGTTAATCCTATTTCCAACACGCAATAGAAGCAAGGACGTTGTAACTGCTGCCAATGAGCACCGCGGAAAATTCAGACTCGGACTCCAAACTGGAGTCTGTGATACAGGTGAAGTGCACTGGGATGATCTTTATTGTTTCTCATCATTACTTAGAAAACATACAATATTTTTTGCGTCGTGCACGCGCTCTAGGTGTGACGCGCGCGTGGATAGTGGGGGATCAGTATTGTGTTTTCATTAGGCAGCAGTTTTGACGTTGTGTGACTACAGTGACACCATTTGGTATTATCAAACTACATAATTATAGCTTCCCTAATATTTAGTTCCTCAAAGTTTTCACTTCCTGTGAATGAACTGTTTGTCAGAGGATGGCAGGTGTGCAGCAGTCTCTCTTTCTTCCTCTCTCTGTTTCTTTCATTGTCTCAGTGTTTAATTGGCCAAATGTCTCTGTGTTTTTTTTCCATCAGAAGCTGGAGGAGAGCGTTCTGTCTGAGGAGAAGAGGCTGACGGTCCGAGGCCCTTCACCAGACGCCACTCCTACATGTCTGCCAGCACGAGTCCGGGAAATCGTCACAAAGAACCTGAACGATAGCTGTGAGTTGACACAGATCTCCCAGAAGCAAACAGGGCTAACCCAGTTTTAAATGTTTGAAGGCTGGCATCATCAAAGCAAGACTGGTGCCTCTCACCCTTTTTCCTCCACTGATCTCTCCGTGCGTCTCCCTCCACAGCGGGAGCCATGTCCTCCGTCATGTCCCTCCAGGAGGAGAACCGGGTCCTGCAGGGAGAGCTGGGCAGGCTGGAGGACCTGCTGGCCCACAGCAGGGCCGATCGAGACGAGCTCGCCATCAAGTACGGTGCCATTAGCGAGAGGGTAAGGCAGACACAGTGATGACAGCAACAGGCGCTCATGGCTAAACAAGCAGAAGTACACAAAGAAAAAGGAACAGGGAGATGACAGTTGGCTTTGGTGGATAAAAGGATTATAAAGGGATTCTCTGGACTTGGTGAGAAAGAGAGAGATGTCAGATATTATTGTTGATAAGATGCTAGTTTGTTACCCTACAGTGACGTATGTGCATTATTAACCACAGCCCATCATCTGCACTTTTTATATAGAAAGCGTTGATACAATAAACAAATAACTTGGCCAGGTTCACAGACATTTATACCTTAAAAAAGTGAAAGTGAACATGGTGCCGCCTTCCCCTTTTTTCCCATTTCAGTATTTTCTTTGTCAGGAGAGGTTCGCTGGTTTCCCTGGTGACGGGGGCTGGAATGAACTGAAGTGGCATGTTGCTATGGCAGTTGTCACCCAGGGTGACTGTAAACAGGGGCTTCAGTGGAGAGGAGACGAGGTCCAGTGGGTGGGCGCTTTATGTCGTTTTAGCTGTATATTTTTTGGGGCAGTGTGCAAGTCTGGACCCAAACACAAACAGCAGCCCTAATGAACGAATATTTTTCTCCTCCAAAAATATTTTCCTTAAACGCTAATTAAACTAAGCAGTCTTACACATTGTGTGAAAAGGTGTTCATGGGGTCGACTCTTTGGTCCTGCAACTACAGAGCAATTTTTAAGATTCCACAAATTATTAACCGTTAGTGGTCTCACTGTAATGTCTGCTTCAGCGGAGAGTTAAAACCAGTGTGGTAACTTTTTGCTTACGAACTCAACGAGGTGCTGAGATGCTTGAGTCAGGTGTTCCTGCCACACTTGTTTACTGAAACAAGGAGTTGGAAGGAAGTGTTTTTGTGCTGTTATTATGATCCATATTGCATAATTTATTTTGTATAAAAATCAGAATTGCAGGATACAGACCAACCGCTGACCATACCTGGAACCAAAACTATGAGTGCTGTAAATAAATAAACTTGAAAATATTGTCATCTATGATCACTATTATGGCGACTTTAGAGATGCTTACAGATTTAGGTGTTTGAAAGAGGGACATATAGCTCCTGCAACAAATATAATAGCATTGTATTGTATATGAATTGTCACACACAGGTGTAAATAGTCTACAACTTCATTTTTTCTTTTTACAAATGCGTATTTTATCATTACACATCATTCTTTCATAAAGTGGAGCGTTGAGTTTGCAGTATATTTACATATATGGCTGAATTCAGAGAGTGCCAACACGTCGGTGTAGGTCTATCAGGATTCAGGAATGTGACTGTTCTGGCAAATGTCCTTGTACAAAATTAACCACCAGCCACCCCTGTTACATTTACATTTAATTACATCCACAGTTGGAGCAGGCGCTACGCTTTGAGGATGGAAACGGAGACCACGATTCATCGGAGTCCCGCAGTCTGGCACAACAGAACGTGGATTTGCGCAGGCGACTGGACGAGGAGCAGGCGGCCTACAAGCGCAAACTCACCGCCTACCAGGAGGGTCAGCAGAGGCAGGCGCAGCTCGTGCAGAAGTTGCAGGCCAAGGTACGCCCGTTTGATTTTGACCTTCGCCGAGATGCGGCCGTCGAAACGTGACAGACTGTAATGCCTTTATTCCCGTTTTAGGTGCTTCAGTACAAAAAGAAGTGTGGAGAACTAGAGCATATGCTGCAGGAGAGGTCATCTGAGTTGGAGCAGCACAGTCTAAGTGTAAGTTTGTCATAGCATTAGACAAGGCTGCCAGATTTTATCCACGCCGCCACATTTTCCACACAGTGTTTTTCATCACTTCATCGTCTTGTGTAGGGTCACAGTGAGTCATCAAACAGTCGCCATCAAGACGAACCCAGCAGCAGCCTAGAAGATGCTTTAATCCGTCTGGAGGAAGAACAACAAAGGTGACTAGTCGTTACTCTAAAGATGTAACATGCATCGACATATAACAAAATTTCAATCTCCTGGGCTTGTATGTATCAGACATCTCAGAATATCTGGAACTGCTGCCCACTCTCCCTGATCCATTCCATAACTGCGATTGCTTAGTCACTGACTTGTTTTCTTGTTGCGTTTGCAGGAGCAGCAGCTTGTCTGCGGTGAACGCCATGCTGAGGGAGCAGTTGGAGCAGGCTGGTCTGGCCAACGAGGCTCTCAGCCAGGACATACGCAGGCTCACCGCTGACTGGACAAAAGCCCGGGAGGAACTGGAGCAAAAGGAGTCTGACTGGAGAAGAGAGGAAGAGGTGGGGGACGGATAGTGAAGCGTTTTGACTGAAGTGAAGTCAAGATTATTTTGTCTCATGAGTTTGGTGTCTCCCTTGTCTCTCTCAGTCTTTCCACAGCTATTTCAGCAGCGAGCACAGTCGTCTGCTGACGCTGTGGCGGCAAGTCGTCGGGTTCCGTAGGCACGTCTGTGAAATGAAGACAGCCAGTGAAAGGTTAAGATCAACTATTTGCAATATGCACTACAGCCACTGATATGAACTGAGCTTAAATCTGCACACATAGCAAAATCTGTGCAAATACAAAAAGACTGTGTTTATTTATTGGAATATTAATACAAGCAATTAATTATACTACAAAGAGAATTTTGGAACGTGCATGTTTCATGTTTTGGATTAGGTGTCTCCACTGTTTTCAGTCATATGGAAAGACCAGGCAATCCTGTCCTCCTAAAATTCTCTGAGGGCAGCTCAGATAAATAAGGATTTACTAGAGATAAAATAACATGATGCTAATACTATGGCATTGCCTTCTCTCTCCTCTCTCTAAATCTCAGGGACCTGTCAGACATGCGTAACGAGCTGGCTCGGATTTCGCACTCCGCTCAGGTGTCCTGTGCAGGTGTGTGTGCCACGCTGCAGAGTCGGGACGGAGAGATGGCTCTGGCGCTGGAGCGGGAGACGGCTCAGCGGGTTCAGCTGGAGCAGCAGCTGAGAGAGCGAGTGTCGGAGATGATGAGTTTCCAGACCAGAACGGATGCAGAGAGAAGCGAGCTCAATGTCAGGTCAGTGAGCCGAAATTCTGCACTAGGGCCACGTCTGTCAGTCACAATGAACAATTTTTTAAAATGTTTTTCAATGTGTACATCAGGTTGTCAGAGTCAGTGCGAGAGGGGGAGAGACTGAAGGGCCAAATTGAGGAGAAAGACAGAGACATTGTCATATTGACGCAGAGACTTGAGGTGAGAGTTGGCCATTTTTGCTCTGGCTGTAATGGTTTCTCATTGGTCGGCTGCATTCATCCCTGCCTCCAGGTGAGTGACGTCTGTGTGCTTCATTTTCCCGATTTTCTCTCAGGAGCGGACTGATAGCGATGAAACAGACATGCAGGTGATGAGAGCTCACACTGAGACGCTGCTGGACACATTACGGGACATCGCTCAGGTAAACAAACGCACGCACATTTCCAAGTTGATAAACACCCCACGAGGATGGAAACGCCTCATTGGAACCTCTTTTTACAGACGGTCCTGTCAGATGGAGACTCGTCATCAGAAGCAGACCAGGACAACTCTGCGGCGCCACTGTTAGCCTTGATCCGCAGCTGCTCGCCTCACCGCTCCCACTCCTCGTCTCCTCGGAGATCCTCCTCCCCGACTCGCCTCTCCTCAATGGCTTCCCTGCCAGAGGCGGGCCTGTCTGCTCTGCGCTCTGCAGTCGCCAACAGGCAGCTCCAACTGCAGGTAAGGATTTTTAAACTATGAGCATGAGAAATGATCCTGCCTATCGCTGTAGCAATACAGTGTTTTAATTTATTCTCATAGACCTCAGCTTTGTGCAATGATTTCATTTGGTATGTTAAGGTCAGATAGCGTACTGGATGCTGTGGTCCTTAAAGGAACAATTGACCCAAAAATTCCCACACTCCCTAGCACAGTCGATCCATCCAGACATTTTCTGTGTAATTTGGCGATGTTTACAATCTGTCGCAGCCCTATAAAATGGAGCTGGATGGGTATTCTTTTGTGGAGCTCAAACAGTCAAAAATTTACAAGTGATAAAATCAACAGCGACAACTCTTTCCAAAAACAATGACATGGATACCTCATAAAACCCTCAGCCCTCGCAGTCGAAGAGTTTAATCAGGCACTATTTCACAATTTCCTTAAAACCTTGTTGTTGCTGTTATTTCTCTGGATATAATCAGATGGCATGGATCTGTAAGCAATTGATTATTTATGCCTACCTCTAAACAGCCAGTCCTGTGCTTCGCTGTTTTGTTCTGTTGTTCACAGGATGTTCGAGGTCGTTTGTTCTCTGCCCAGTCATCGCTACAGCAGTTGCGCAGGCAGCTCTCAGAGGCCGAGTCGGCCAAAAAAGATGTCGAGCAGCGTAACCAAGCCCTGCAGGGAGAGAGGGACGCTGCTCAGAGAGAGAGGGAGACCACACAGAGAGAAAGAGACCGTCTGAAGCAGGAGAGAGATGCACTGGCCAGGTAGATGGACGGTTACAACAGTGTTTGCAGGCTAATTCTCAGTCGTCACTTGGCTTATTCTGAGATCCTTTAGCGCACAGTAACTCAACAACTTGCTGTCTTATGCCGATCCTGATTTCCAGCCCTGTTATATCGGTTGTCATGATCTGTTCCCCTTGTCTCCTCATGCTCCTCCCAGTGAGAAGGTGAGTCTGGAGAAGACAGCGCAGGCAGCAGAGAGCAGCGTGCAGATCCTGAAGATGGACTGTGAGAAGCTGCAGTTGGTCGTGACCTCTGCACAGCGAGAGCGAGAACACGAGCGGCAGGAGAAGGACGCTGCCATTCAGGAGAGAGACCGGGCCAAGGCAGAGACTCAGAGAGTGTAAGATGGCTAACTTACATTGATCGGATGAATGCAAAATCCAAAAACTCTCAAATAAACACAGAATCCCAGAATTTCCAAAACCTTTATTGGCCTCAGATACAGAATTTAACTCAAGGTTCTCCTCAGTAGACTGACCCTTTGCTATTTGTCCCTACCACACTAACTCAACTACCACAACCCCATATTGATTAGATCTGAACTACTGATGCAAACCTCCTTGCATACATGATTGGAATAAATTGAACTACATTAACTCTGCTGGCTGCAGAAAGAACATGTGAAAACTGTGGATCGTCCATGCTTGTGACTTCTACCTTCCTTGCAGGTGTACAAGCACACACTAAATTTCCTTTATGTTGGGTTGTGTTGCCTAAACAGTCATTACCATACTTCCTCTAAGCGATGCATGTGGCAAAATGCACGGATAAAAATGCAACCAACACACGCACAGAGCCTGGTTCTCATAAAGAGCACCGGAAAATGTGTTGTTATTGTATGTGTGATGTTTCGATGCAGTCAGAAGCAGTGGGAGCAGAGTGAGGGTCGAGCCTCGGTGCAGCGCGGGGAGCTGTCTGCAGTGAGGGAGACTCACCAGCAGGGGGAGGTTGAGAGGCAGGTGCTGGAGCGAGAGAGGGCCCAACTCTCTGAATCGCTCGCTCGGGTAAGACAAAAAGTCAGAGCTGGTGTCAGCTTGCGAGGTTTGCAAATTATTTGTTCCATTTTCATCGATTTTATATTCTCTGTGCTCTTCTGTCGTTTGTGATGTTTGTGTCCCTTTCTCTCCAGGCTGAGGGCAGGAATGCAGAACTCTCTCTGCTGGTTAACAAGCTCCAGTCTGAGGAGGCAGCTCTCAGAGACTCTCTGGCCAAGATGGGCAACATGAATGAGGGTCTGGCCCAGGACAAAGCTGGCCTTAACGCCATCATCATCCAGGTAGGGGCATCATGACTGCATGTGACCTCTGATGGTTTGGATAAATATAAACTTTGTCTATGTGAACATCTCTGTTTTCCCTCTGATCCTCGTGCTTGTCCCTGTCTTGAAGCTGGAGGAGGAGAAGGCCCTGCTGCAGGCTCAGAAGCGGGAGGCGGAGCAGGAGAGGCTGACCATCAGGGATGAGCTGGTCCGGCTGGAGCAGGACCGGCTGGAGCTCGACTCTGCTCGCATCACGCTGCAGCAGTCACTGCAGGACTCTGAGCTGAGCCGGGTGGGGATGGAGGCAGAGCTCCAGAGTCTCAGGGCTGAGAGACTTAAGCTGCAGGATAAAGTCACTCAGGTAGATATTAGATTGTGATGCATCATCATCACACACACCTTGTAATGAAGGAAAAATAAACTGTTCAAAAACAGGAATTGGTGATACATCGTGCATTTCTGAGCCCATTTTGTTGTTTGCTGGTGTGTTTTTCTTATTCCTGTGGATAACTGGTCAAAATCTGAAACACCAACAGGAAACAGGTTTTGCTGTCAGACCCTCAAGAGTCAAAGAGTCAAGAGCATCTTTCCAGACATCATGTTGCATGGAACAATCATGCACACACATCTTTGTAGAAGAGACAGAGATACCAGTTTCTCCATGGAGAGCAGCCTCAATAGACCAGAATGCAATGCAGCCGTAAGGCATGTATTTTTATTAAGACATGAGGCTCACTTTTCCTCAGCTGGAAAAACTATCTTGCTCTTATGTTACAACTATTGCATTTTCTACTTGCGCATGTAAGCCACAGTTGAATGCAACAGGTTCACACCCATTCTTTGGGGAACGTCAAAAGGCATTCTGGGAAATGCAGAAACTCACTAACTAAAGTAGAAGTAGATGAAGCAGGTTTAAGGAAGGTTGGTACACCAACGATGTAAATTAGAGCAGTTCCCCAAAACAAACTCTTGGAATAAATTCACCATGACAGGCTAATAACATCATGACACAAGATTATCTGGGGGAGCGTTTTTCTTTTCACATGTGGCTTTTCTTCGCAGCTCCAATTCATACCATTTCAAAGGCCATAATTTTTTCTTTCTCCTCCATTGTTCCTTGTGCCTTTGTGGTCTTTGTTAATAGCTGTGTGGTGAGGTGAGCTCTCTGGGATCAGAGTTAGGTCTTATCAGAGGAGAGGGCCAGCGGCAGGAGGTGGCGCTGGAGGAGGCCGGCCGCAGTCGGGCAGAGCTGGCCCGAGAACGAGCGGCGCTGGTGGTGCAGCTGACAGCATCTGAGAGAGAGAACACCATGCTGGCAGAGGAGCTGGCTTCCTTCAGGTGTGTGTTCGTCCCTGCACGTTGCATGACACTGTGTGCGTCTGGCTGTGTTACCAGAGCCTGAGTCCGATGTCCCTGCAGGTCGGAGCGGGAGTCCCTGGAGACCAGTCTGTTTGAAGTGCAGCAGCAGCTCGTACAGGTGGAGTCTCGCAGGGAGCAGCTGGAAGCAGAGAACCAAAATCTTCGAGTGCGCTGTGAGACTGCGACAGGTGAGCGACACGGCTGCAGCACAAACTGACAGATATTTGCAAAGAATAAAAGCCGAGAAGGAGGAAGGATTGTGAACATGGGGGTTGGATTTATAGAGTTAAACAGCAAAAGGGCAGAAGAGAAACAGCTGGAAATCATGACACAAATATGCCTCTTGGTATCCCAAATGACTAAACCAAAGACATTTGGTAAACCGGGAAGACAACTGCTCAGTAACATAATGACAGAATAACAACAAACTAATTAACTATATTTGGTTGTTTTCTGGACGGGACTTTCAGGGGAGTTGAGGCGTGTGCGCTCAGATGGGGAGAATGCGCTGGCCCAGGCTGAGAGGGACAGACAGGCTCTGAGTCAGGCTCTGAATGCTGCACAGCTGGAGGCCCAGCAGGCCTTACGCAACGCCATCTCCGAACATCAGGAGGAGGCTGAGAGACTGGCCTCAGAAAAGGTGAGGAGGTTCAGCGACTGCAGTGTTACTTAGAGCACTTCATGTAGACCTACTTTCACATTTAAGCTTGTTATCAGGTTTCTTATAGATGATTCTGTAATCCATGTTTAAGTTGCTTTGGGCTCTTAATTAACTTTTCATCCCACAGGAGGCCCTTCGCCACAGCCTGCTGACGGAGCAGGAGGCGACTCTGCGCAAGCTGAGGCAGGAGGCCGAGGATCAGCTCCTCAGAGCAGAGAGAGAGAGGGAGGACCTGAGGGACGAAGTGAGGAGTCTTCAGCATGACAGAGATCAGTGTCTGCTGCAGGCCGAGACCGAGAAACAACAGGTCTGAATCAGGTTCAGAGCTCTGAGAGGCCAAACTGAGCGCTGTCATGGTGTTTAATCAGATATGCAGCTACAATGTGGTAGATCTAGGCTCCCACCTGTATGTCATTAGACCCGTTCTCCTGTTCCCAGGCCCTCTCCCTGAAGGAGGCAGAGAAGGCCGTGCTGTCCGACAGGGTGTCCGCGCTGCAGGCTGAGCTGTCGGCTGCAGCGCTGGAGGCCGAGCGCATGGCCAGAGAGGCGGCTCACTACAAAGAACAAGAGCAGGTAGAGGAGGAAACAACACAGAGCTCTTGTCTGACTGTTCATTGCATAGCAACATAACACAAGAGCACAAGGAAGATTAACTGAATTGACTTGCTTTTTTCAATTTTATTTGTTTTGCTCCTCAGACCAGAGTCAGCGCTCTGACCAACGAGCTGCGGGAGCTTCGTTCTCAGCTGGAGGATGCGGCCTGCGTTCATGAGAGGGAGCTGCACAGTCTGCGGGAGACTTGTGCTGACTTACAGTCACGTGCTGATGTTGCTCTTAAAGAGGTTAGAAGAACCTACATTGAGTGGTGGAAAAAGAACTCATATAACAGTAAAAGTAGTCCAGTAAAAATAAAAATATTGAATTCGAAATGTTACTGAAGCAAAAGTATGAAAGTATGAGCAGTAAAATGTACTGAAAAAATGAAAAACTGTGCTTATGGCTCATTTTAAGATATTTTATGTCTTGCAAGTAAAACCTTATTCTGCAACTTTTAGTAACTATACCCATCAGATAAGTACAGAAAAAACTACTTCTGCCCCCACAGGAAAGTTTGAAAGTGACACAATACAAAGTGTCTGTGGTTCAGCCTGGTGGATCCGGTCCAGTTTTGTCTCCATAATAAACCAAACGTTACGCTTCCCCCCTCCAGCTGGAGCAGTGCAGAGCTTCTCTCTCAGTTAGTGAGGAGAGCCGAGACCAGCTGAGGCGCGACATGCTCGACACCGAGCGTCGCCTCAACCAAACCCAGGATGCCGGTGAGTGCCACAGAAGAGAGGGAACAGAGCTACGCCGCACCCTCGGTGATGTCACCAAGGAGAGGGACACTCTCAGCCTGTCAAACACACAGCTAAGGGAATGTCTCAGGAGTGCAGAAACTGAGAGAATCAGGTAAAACTAAAAATCAGTCATCACAGAAATGAACGAAATGCATGTATACTGTATGTTAAAAATGTTTCTATAATCATTCTGTGTGTGTTTGGGTTTGTGTGTGTGATGTCCAGCGCGAAGCGACAGTGTGAGGAGAAGGAGCAAAGGCTGAATGTGCTGGAGGAGAATTTGTTGTCCACTCAGAAGGAGGTGACTGAGCTGCGCAGCTGCCTGAGAGAAGTTGAGAGGTCACGACTCGAGGCGCGGCGAGAGCTCCAGGAGCTCCGCAGACAGGTCAGACACCCGGCCGCCTCTCATTCAGTAAACAATAGAGCAACACAACATGATCTGCTGCAGTGTAAATAGGCGCTTTGAGTGCAAAATTCCATGACGCTTTGGTTTTCAGTTTAGATTCACATGTAGTCAACAGAAAACAGGCGACTGTGAATTTTTCAGATGAATGGATGTGGGATGGTGTGTGCTTTTCTTGGCTCCAGGTGAAGGTTCTGGACGGTGAGAAGGAGCAGAAAGGGAGGGAGGTGGCAGAACTGCAGACTCGGCTGTCGCTGGAGGAGCAGAGGGAGGAGGAGAGAGGGAAAGAGGTTTTCACTCTCAAACAGAAGCTAACTGAAGCCGAAACAGCAAGAAACTCTCTGAAGAAAGAGGTGAGGAGGGAGGAGGAGGCTGAAAAGAGTTTTCCAGGCTCTTCTGACTTTACCTGTGACTGCCGTCTTTAACCATGTCATGATTTCTCTCTCTGTTGTTTTTTTTTCCCCTAGCTTTCATTCATTCAAAAGCGTCTGGTGGAGTCGGAGTCGGGTTGGCGCAGCTGCGAGAGAGAGCTGACGGCTCAGCTGCAGGAAGCGCGTGGCTGTGAGAAGAAGCTGCAGGACGAGGCCAAGAACCTGGCCCTGCGCGCCCAGACAGCGCAGGACTCTGCCGCTCAGTCCAGCCTGCAGCTGAGCGAGGCCCAGGGCCGGCT
>OMLF01026218.1:0-11299 GCA_900302615.1 Holocentrus rufus
ATTAAACCTTATATCTTACTCTATCAACCGTAGATGATTTCATAAATCTGCTTTTCTTGGGGCAGAACTAAGTATTAACTTTCTAAGGCTAAATTTTGTGCACTTTTGTTCTTATTGTGCATTGCATTGTGTTGCACAATGTATAAATGCACTATGAACATATCTAATTTGTAAGAGATAAACATTAAATAAATAAATGAAAATAAATAAATTTGGAGTATTTTATTGCCTGTGATGACAGTTAAGTTCAAATGCATTGACTTTATATCACAAAATCATGTACAGTATAAGCTATGTTATGCAATCAAAGTGCTACATGGCAAAAAATAGACCTTTTTTTGGCACCAGATGATCATTGCTTAATATTTCAAACACATGGAAGATATCATTGAAAGGAAATGTGAAAAAAAAATCCTGAGAACCCGGGATATTCTGCAGTTTTTCTGTTTTTTCCCTCATCACAGTTGTTTTTCCTAGTATTCTTCTTCTTCTTCTTCTTCTTCTTCTTCTTCTTCTTCTTATTATTATTATTATGTATTGCCAATCAAATTATATCTTCCCTATAGCGACGGCAATGTCATCATCTTGTCTGAGCATGGTATTCTGGGCCCGCGTACAATTAAGAAATAATTACAAAAACTTTGCTCACGCCACATGATAAAGACGTTATTTGACTGTCAGAGCCTTCCAGCAGTGTCACTGATGACGTCGATGGGGTTTGTAAGCGGTCACGTGAACAGCGCAGGTCTGGATAAAGCGCTTCTCGGGCCAAGTGTGTGTACTGCCTGCTCGGATGCGTCTATTCGACTTAGCGTTATTATTTTTATTATAAGGAATTTTTTTAGAAAAAAAAATTACGAATCGCATAATAAGCGTTTATCATTTGTTTTCAAGTGAAATCCGGTTATATTTCTAGGCATATTCCACAGATCATCCTACAATCGTCGTGATACAGAGATGTGAGTAGAGACTTTTTTATTATTATTATCGAGAATAAACAGAAACGCAATTTACACATTCAGACATTTTTGTTATGGTCGCTCACGCATTTAACATTTTGAGACTCGATACTGTGCTCTCATTTGTGATGATATGATATGTCTTTGTTAAGGTAATGACTTATTTAAATTATTTTTTTGTGCTGGATATCTCAGTTACGGGATTTAAAAAAATAGATAAGTGATTATAGTAAAGATAATTGTTGTCCAGCAGTATGTGTGTTGAGATTGCTTCATCGTGCCCATCGCAGCCTGTGTGTGTGAACCGCTATGTTTACAGTGAGCCCATTGGTTACAATGAAGTCATATGGGAGGCTATTTCACAGCATCCCCCTTTAGATGCTCCATAAGATGGCTTCTTGTAAATGTGGACACAGAGAACGCCCTTCTACGATATTATAGTAACTCGTCTAATGTGGTTTTGAGAGTTTGGACCAGTATAGCTTTTTGATATATAAGGTGGTAACCCCAAACAATGTCAATGCACGAAATGCACTGACATTGGCTCGTAAGGATCATTTCAGCGGCAATTGTAGTTTTCTGTTTCCAGCACTCGGTTAGAGGATTTTCCCCCTCGCTCCATTTGGCTCGGGTCAGTGTGGTTTCCTCATCAAGTAGGGTCCCTCCTGTCAAATGCAAGGAATGCGTGCGTGTTATAAATGGTTGAGTAGAGGGTGAGGGCTGCCTTCACGGCTAAGAGGGAACAGATGCTGAGTGAAATGTTTTGGTGTTCCCTCCCATATCAGACTGCCCATCCTCCCCAGCCCCCTGCTGTTCACACAGCCCTCTAATCCCGGGCACAGCCCTGTGACTGCCTGCTATACAGTCTCATACCCATTAGCCGCTGCCTCTTGGGCTATATAATACTTACACTGTCATGCTGGGAGCAAAGGTCAAACGTTTTAATTTCATATCACGCATGCACATACAATATGCTCCAAAGAGACTGCTTATGTCAGTATATTTGAAAGGTTTAAATTCAGGATGACTGTTTGGACAAAAATGTTTCTTTCATCAATTGCATGTAAAATACCATTCTCTACAATGGTATTATTTCATTTGAAAACCTCTTGAGACAGTAATCACTGTAACTTCAATATTCAAGGAATTCAAGTAATCTTTTTTTTCCCCAAATGTTCCAACTTTGAATGACACATTTTCCTATCATATGCATCATTTGTCAATAACAGATTATTGCTGTGTGACGTGGCTTTGGTGTTGACAGTTTTGAGAATAGTAGTTGATGCGAATAGGGAAGTGTCTATTTGAGGACGTAAAATGCTTGAAATCACCATTGAGAAACAGGCCTGCTAGTCGGTCAGAAGAGGATATCCGCTGTGTCCTTATTTGTACTGCTCTGTGAAGAAAGACTCAGCTCTGTGATGAATGAAAAGATTGCGCTGTTTCTGATGAGGTTCTGAGTCACCTCCAGTCTCAGGCTTCCAGATTATTGCTTCCAATTTGACATAATAACAATAAGGTGTTGAAAATTATTTGGAAAGCTCGATATATCTGTAAAAATCTACATTTAAACCATTTTGAACATGGACCCTAAACCCTAAAAACCCTAAAAAGACTCTAAATTCCCACAATAAACAGAATCCACTTCTGATAATAACAGCTCATTAGCAGATTTGTTTTTAACCTGAACAATGTTCTCACCTCTTTTTAGTATCTGAATGAGAAATGTTCAGTCATGTTCATTTCCAATGTTGTTGCTATGGCAAGGATTAGATGTAATTTTAGCTCTCTGCTTCCGGTTGAGGAGGAGGAATAGACGTTGGATGTTGTGGTAGTTGGAATCAGAGATTACATCTATATTTAATCCTAAATCTTCCGAGTATCATGCGACAGATCTGCCATCCGAGCTATATATTTAGCAGCATTTGTGTAATTTGAAGGTGAAGGTGTGGGTGTTTTTGGATTAAGTGAGAATTATTTTAGCCTTGCTTTTTTTAGCTGCTGTTTCACTGAGCAAGGCGCATTGTAAACAAAGATCACAGTGGAAATATGCCTCTGAAATTTACAGTGTTGTCTCACTCCTTGTTGGTTACGTTGTCACTATGTTTGGTGCTATTTCCATCAGGAATATTCTGTAGTCTTTTACAGTGATGATGGAAAGTTTGTGAACTCTCCGCTGATCTGCTGTATCTAAATAGAATTTTAGCTCACATTCAAAATTACACTTGAGGAATATATGCTGTGTCCTCTATTGTATATAAAATCATATAATATGTCTATGCTTATTTTTTGTTCATTGTGTACTCAGCCATAATTATTTAGTCCCACTTGTTAGATTTTTAGTGTTTTTGACTCACAATTCTATTTGTAAAGCTTAAACTCTGCTTTAATGGTCATAATTTAAAATGTTTTCGAAGATGTCAGGTTGTGTTTTCCAGTGACTGTGATGAATTCTAGACCATTGTTTTTCAAGAACTGGCTTTAATTACAGTTCATAGCAGTTTTTTAAAAAATATATTACCAGTGGGTTTTCAGCTCTCCAGCGAAGCATGATTGGTTCAATATTTTGAATCAATTTGAGACCTTGAGCGAGCAAAAGAGTACAAAAGCCGACAAAATAATTTATGAGTGCGTATGTAGTTTGCTATCATAATTTTTACACTGAACACAACCTACTCTTGCAGGACTTGCGCACAAAAGCAGGCAGAGCAGCTTTTAACTATTTGGCTTGCTGAGTCACTGAGTCGTTCAGTCAGCCAAGCCAGATTAAAACACAGCCAAAAGTCAACTGGGAGGCTTTGTAGAGAACCAGCGTGCTCTTTGATGTAGAAAAAAACATAAACTTTTTAATAACAATGCATTGGACCAGTGTCATAATCTGAGGGGGAAAAAATTACTCTCACTGATTTACAGGTGCAGCGGGTTTATAAAACAGGAAATCTGACTGACATTCCTTGACAAATTGTTTATATTTTTGGTTGCCCTGTGGTTTCTGCTGTAGGCTCGGATACTGTAGCCAAGTAATTCAAGCCAAGTGTTGTTTCATATTCCACTGACCAATTATAGATAGCTGAATCATTCTCATCCCACAGCATGAATATCTAACTGCTGCAATGTGCTTGCTATGCAGTATCTTACTATTTTCCCATGCTAGCCCTCATTTTCATTCCCCAAACCCATAGGAAGTGCTTAGGTGTTTGTTCCATCACTTTACTCCATGTTGGAATGGCATATGGAGCCATTAGCTTTAAAGCCAGTGGAAACCAAAGTTTTAAGTGGGTGAGATATGGACACAGCTCGTTTGGGTGCCATGGTTCCTAGCAGTGACACGTCCAGAAGAGAGGAGGTGATAGCTTCATGCTAACGCCCTCGTATACCAGTGTTGAAATAATAGGCAGCTGTTTATCAGTTTGCTAGTGAGTGTGGAGGAACTGCTGAGAGAGATAAAGCAGGCCCTTTAGCTAAAACACAATAAAGTTGGCCCAGCATGAAGAGGGTTCCCTGAACTCCTTAGTGCTTAGTGGTGAAGCTATAACAAGCTGACTCACGGGCTCTTCCTCTCCCCTCTCTATTTCATCTTGAGCAGTGAATATGCGGTGTCTAAATTCTGCCTCTCCAACAGCTCTGCAAAAGCTTTTTGCTGCACGGTCATGTCATTCCTCGGTTATGTTGCTGGTGCTTTTCCTTTCATTTCAATATATGCTCTTTTTTCTCACAAAGGCATGTGTTTTATTTTACATAACCAGTCATGGCATATAGCAAGGTCGTGGTCTTAACCACTCCCATATTTCTTGATGAGATATGGTGTTTTTGCAGGCAGGAATGCATACTAACACTTTCCAGATGCTCTCATTATATACTGCTCGTATTTCCCTGCGTGTAGTGAATGTAACAGAGGTTACGTATGTTTTACATGCTGCAAGGCATCTCTTTTCACATTCTCAATGTGAAAAATTAGCAAAGCAAGACAGCTAGTAAAGTAAGTCCAGTGCGTGAGTTTTAAGGGGTGATTAAAGAGGTGATGCTGATTTAGCCAGCCTAAGCTCCTCAAGCAGGTCTCAAAAGCCTAAGAGCTGAGAGGCAAAGGCCCACTCGACTCTTGTTTGTAATCTAGACTATACCCAGCAAACTGATGACAATGCATAACTGAAGCTTTTTCTGTTTCTCTTCCTTCCCCCTCTACCCTCCAGCCCGCAGTGTGGGAATGGGAAATGATGGAGGATAAAGGGCCCCGTGTAGCCGACTACTTCGTGGTCGCCGGCCTAACCGATTCGTCCAAGCCCTTGGAAGAGGAGCTCCACTGTGACGACGTCGGTCCCAGGTCTGCTAAGGCTAAAGCCCCCATCACCGATGTTGCAGTGGTGATCCGCTCCCTGGGCGAGGAGGTTCCCCCGGGGTTCACCTGCGTGGACACCACACCCTCAGGCCTCTCTGCAGAGCTCAACGGAGCCACCCTCCGAGGCCCCCAGATCTTCCTGTGCTTCAAGCGAGGCAGAGATAAGCCCCCGCTGACGGATCTTGGGTGAGTAGTAATCCTCAGACACTGACCCTTTACTCACCCAGCGGCACTAATCACTTCTCTGTCTTGGGTCGCTCTAATCTACTCTTCTGCACACCCACTGGTTTTACATCTCTACAATGGATACATTATTTAATCTCCTATGCAGCCATAATCACTGAATGTCAAGAATGTTTTGTCTCACTTGCGTACACACCATATGACACCCGAATACTGCTGCCTTGTACCCCAGGGTTCTGTATGAGTGGAAAGAGAAGCTCAAGCCTGGATGCCACATAGTCCAGACCACCCCCTCAGGTCGCCCTGCCAACATTAGCAGCTCCTCCTCCCAGCGCATCTACATCACCTACCGCCGTGCCCCGCAGAGCCAGCCCCACACCTCGCTGGCTGTCACTGATGTCTGCATCATCGTCCCGGGCAAAGGGGAGACGCCCCCCCACACCTTCTGCAAGGTGGACAAGAACCTTAACAGCAGCATGGTGAGACGGATCTCTGAGAGAATTGTCTGTATCATACCTGATCTAAGGATCTCACAAGAGTTGATACTTATGCGCCAAGACAATACCAAAATTTTGAAAACGATGCCAAAACCAATTATTTGAAATGAGTATTTTGTGAGGGTGCTTGTTTTGGTGCTACAGGTCAGTGTTGTACTTGTAACTCAATGTTCTTGTTCTAATGTATCCTGTATGTTTAAATACTTGAATATTATACTTTTTAATTGTTCCTGTTCATACAAAACTTTTAAATGAAAGAGTGTGTGGTGAATTGGATTTCTGTTTTTGCCGTGGCATCAAAACAGGTATTGAGAATTGTGAAATTTCTCTGGTATTTGGTATGTCCCAAAATTCTGGTATCCCTAATCCCTAATCTGCACAGACAACATTTTTTCTCTGTAATCTGATGGTCTTTGTCCTTTCCCATGCTCCAGTGGGGATCCTCAGTCTACCTGTGTTATAAGAAGTCTCTGGCTAAAACCAACACGATCGCATACAAAGCAGGTAAAATACTGTCTGGAATTTGAATTTGTAGCTCAGCTAAATTTGGAACGTTAGTGAATATGCTGCTCCCATTTAGGTCCTCTTGCAGCCTGTACTTCAAGGATCCTGTTTTGAACTAGTGAAGCCTGTGCGAGACTGTGTTCTGTGTTTTTGTGTCCAGGTCTGCTGTGCAGGTACCCCGAGGAGGACTACGAGTCCTTCCCACTGCCTGAGTCTGTGCCTATGTTCTGCCTGCCAATGGGGGCGACCATCGAGTGCTGGCCGGCACACACCAAGCACTCCCTGCCTGTCTTCTCCACATTTGTGCTGACAGGAGCCTCTGGAGAAAAGGTAGAACCACCTACCTGCACTGGCAACTGGAATAAATATGTCCCTCCACCCCCCTTCATCTTTTTTTCACTCCACCATTTCCAAGTTGCTCTCTTTATCTGCTGTGTCTCTCATTTTTCTCTGCCTATTTGTATCACACAAACACACAGGAATCTACAAACACAGACACACATGCACACACACACACACACTTACACACACACACACCAGACCCATATTGCAAAGGAAACCCCCACTGCTTACAGACTTAAGGGAATGGTTTCCTGCTAAGTTTCATTCACATCATCATTAATTAAGTGGTTGCCCCAAAGTTGGCTGTAGTTTTTGTGTCCATAACACACAAAGTTCCACTTTTGCTTCATTTCAGATGTGTGTACACACACACACACACACACACACATACACACACATACACACACACACACACACACACACACGCATGTACACTCCCTCCCTCTCCCTGTCTCTCTCTGTGCCATAGTAATTATCCCGTCTGGATTAGTTTGTTGCAGTAGTATTTCTAAGAATCCCAGACAATCTTAATCAACTTCTAAATGCTGACTGGAATCAAAAATGGTCTGAGGGCTCTGTGTGGAATACTAAATAGTTGTTAGCCTTTGAAAGCAATGCAGCATAAAAGGAATTTTCTTTTGCCGTTGATCCTTTGAATAATGGATAGCTCATCCACCACTTGGGCTGGTGCACAAATTCTTAAATGCGGAACGCCTGAGTGCACCCTGCTTCCCCGCTGCAACCTCTTGTCTCCTGGCTATTCTCTTGGCACTATCATGTCTGCTGTGGTTTGTTTATTTATTTAAGGGAAAGGACTTCAAAGGACTGCGTATATTTTAGCAGTCCAATTTTATCTGCTTTAATTTGACGAGATTTCCCTTCTAAGGTTGCAATGACACCATTTTGTCTCAATAAAATACTTTATTGCCTTCAAAGTTGGAGTCTTTTCTATGTGTGTATTAGAGCTGCAACTAAAGATTAAGAGAAAGATTTTTTTCCAGTAATCAACTAATCATTTTGTCTATAAAATTTTAAAAACAATGACAAATTCCAATCACAAGCTACCAGAGACAAAAACATTTTAAAATCACTTATTTTGCCAAAGCATTAATTTTACAATGATGGAGAAAACCGAGCAAACCAAGAATTTGCAATAAATTAGATGTATTTGCAATAAATTAGTTGTATTATAATTGATTAATTTTGTATCAAACTGATTAATAGACTAATTGTTTCAGCTCTAGTGTGCATGCCTTTGTGTGTATTGTTTGTGCTTCTCCCTGTTGAAAGTCTCAATCCAGATTACTGTTTGTGCAGGTGTACGGTGCAGCCATCCAGTTCTATGAGCCGTATTCGGAGGAGGGCCTGACGGAGCGGCAGCGCTCTCAGCTGGGCCTCCACAGCTCTGATCTGGGGTCTGACGGGACCAGGAGCGTTCACAGCAACAAGAGCATCTGCCTGCTCTCCCACTGGCCCTTCTTCCAGTCCTTCAGGAGCTTTCTTACTTTCCTCTACCGATACTCCATCTCTGGGCCACACGCACTGCCAATTGAGAAGTGAGCAGTGCTTTATGGATTCTCTTTTAGTAAGGTTTAACGACATGGTAAAAAAAACATCATGGTGCAATTATTTTGACAGATATTGTGGTGTGTGATTCATGATCTCAGCAGGATCATTTTTTGCATCATAATTTTCACTCAGAAAAACTACAAAAAATTATGTTGATGATGTACCAAACAAACCTGTTTTCTTATGTCTAGAGAATAGAATTTGTAAACCAGGGCATCTCTGTAGCACCAGAATACTTCATTTATAAGGGTATTTTGTCACTGATTTTCTTTTTTTGGTATCTTCAGTTTTAGGAATCTGTTCATTTTCTCATCCACAGGCACATCTCTCACTTCATGCAGACTGTCCCATTCCCCTCCACTCAGAGACCTCGCATCTTAGTGCAGGTGAGCTTGAAAGGTGGAATTGAATCTGTATGTGTGCTTTATTCAGTTTGATGTGACTGTCTTTCCATACACTGTAGGCGTGGAGCTCATTCCTCCACCCACTGACGCTCTGTTTGATGAGTATTGTTTGTTAACCAGCACGCTCCTGAGTTTTTTTTTTCTTTTTGTTCTTCACAGTTGTCTCCACATGACAGCCTGATCCTGAGCCAGCCTGTCTCCTCTCCACTGCCTCTCAGGTAGTAAAACATCAGCCAAATGCAACACTGTTACCATGACAACATATTTTGCTACCATCTTGATTTAGAACATCTTAATTTATGTGTGTGTATGTGTGTTTGTGTGTGTGTGTGTGGTAGTGGTGGAAGCCTGTCCACACTACTGTTGAATCTCGGCCCGAAGAACGCAGCCACTCTGTTGGTGCTGGCCGTCACTGAGCACAAGATCCTGGTTCACTCCCTCCGTCCGGCTGTACTGACCAGCGTCACAGAGGCACTCGTGTCTGTGAGTCTCACTTTCCCTTACTGTAACAAAAGTCTAGAGCAGTGGTTTTCAAAGTGAGGCCTGGGGACACCCAGGGGTCCTCGAGGATCTTCTAAAGAGTCCTCAGCTAGATGAGGAATAATTTGATTTCTCTATAATTTAATTCTGTAGATATTGTTACAATACAAAAAAATGTAGGACTGATTATTTTAACATTAAGTTCTAATCTCAACTTTTTGCCGGTGTTCCAAGTATGACATCTAAACAATTTAATACTTAACAATAAAATATTAGGGTCTCTTGGGCAAAATTGCTTTAAATTCAAGTCAAACTTTGGGGTTTGGGAAAGAGGCTGATGAAGTAAACCCTCTCCCCTCTTGGACACTATGGCTGTTATACAATAAGAACAAAGTGTTCTTAATATTAATATTAATTCCAGAAGACAAGATGGAGAAAAGGGAGGATAAAGCAAGACGGATTGCCAAGCGTTAGCATAGATCCAGTCAAATTGTGTAAGATCAGGTTTCTGCGGTCGCTGTACTGGTCTGAAACTGTCTCCACCCTTTCAGATGATTTTCCCTTTCCACTGGCCGTGTCCTTACATCCCTCTGTGCCCGCTGGCCCTGGCCGATGTGCTCAGCGCACCGTGTCCGTTCATCGTGGGTGTGGACTCCCGGTACTTTGACCTGTACGTTCCGCCGGCTGACATCAGCTGTGTGGACTTGGACACCAACACCATCTCCCAGTGAGTGACCTCCGACTGCAACCGCTAAGAGACTGATGGCCACTTTTAAACACCCAGCCTCAATTCATTTTCATGTATCTAGGTTTTTCTGACCTGGGATGACTACAGTTCCTCACGGGGTTATCGGTATCTGCCAAATAAAGCCTCCCTTATGCAACGAGAGGGACTGGAATGTGAAATATTCTTATTGCATACAAAAGAACATTGGGGTACCGCTGATCTCCCACTTGAATGCAAAAGATATTTTGTGGGGAGATTAAATTGTCAGCACTGGTGTCAGTTAGTCTGTCTCCCTCCCTGTATCTTTTGATAATGGTTTTTTGAGTGTCCTCCCGTGTAATGGAAACCATATGGTGTGCTTTCAGTAAAGACGACAAGAAGGCTTTAACGTGGAAGATCCTGCCCAGAAGAGCCTGCAAACATCTTCTGAATAGCTTGAATAAGCTCTACCAGCAGCTCACTGAGGGTGAGTCTGATGCTGTGTCATTTTTCTGTGTTGTTTCATGAATAATTTAAACACTTGACCCTGTTGAGTCAGCATTTACAGTGTATTTCAAAGGATTGCAACTCTTGCATCAATTAGTGATGCTCAGTACATTACAACATAATTTTTCTGATGAAAGGAAATTTGTTTTCAAATGTACTTTTTTGGTTAACCCACTCTCCCTTAACTTGGATAGCAGGAAATCTCTTCAATTAGTGATTTCTTGTAATGATTTTTGCCTCTTCCTTTAAATGCAACACCACAAATAAGGTAGTGTAGCAAATTTCTTTGTGCAATGTTGTGTTTTTTTGTGATTTTCAGGGACAGTGCAATTCTGTGCTGATATAGGCTTGTGAAATAGGGCTTTCATCCTTATTCACAAGGACTGTGCAATAGGTTTTTGCTGTGTATTTATGGGGGATTGTGCAATAGATTTTTTTATTGTGTACCTTAGCAAACTGTACTCATGCAGTTGTATTATTTATGGATTTCACACTTGGCTGTATTTGTGTAGATGTTGACCGTGGCATCTAGCAATCACATTGTGTCATAGCAGAACTTTCCCTTGGGGACAATAACGTGGACCTTGACCTTAAGACTGTATTGCATTATGGTCTATTGAATCCACTGTCTGCTGAGATCTCTGCCTGCCTCTGCTGCAATCGATATGTTCGCTTTGATTTTTGAACATTGTTGTAAAATGGTGGGTCTGAAACAAAGGCCTTTCTCTTTGATTCTGAGGGACTGACGCCAAAACCTGATGTTTACAGTTGATGTTTTAGGTTGCTCAAGCTTTTTCTGCTATCACACTTTG
>OMLF01026218.1:11319-21782 GCA_900302615.1 Holocentrus rufus
TTGTGTAGATGTTGACCGTGGCATCTAGCAATCACATTGTGTCATAGCAGAAGTTTCCCTTGGGGACAATAACGTGGACCTTGACCTTAAGACTGTATTGCATTATGGTCTATTGAATCCACTGTCTGCTGAGATCTCTGCCTGCCTCTGCTGCAATCGATATGTTCTCTTTGATTTTTGAACATTGTTGTAAAATGGTGGGTCTGAAACAAAGGCCTTTCTCTTTGATTCTGACAGCAAAGTCTGACATTTACTGTACTGTTGATGTTTCGGATAACTGGATTTGTTTGGCCGGTTATGTAAAAAGGCATACCTTGGCATTGTCTTCACAATGCATTTGTGGGAAAAGTTCATATATTGGTACTCAAGCCAAACAAAAAAAAACTGCTTTGGGACTGTTAATATTCTTTGTGGCCAGCAACACACAGATTTCAGTAAGGAAGTTAACAAGCTGTTATTTGGCTAACAAATGTTTTCATGTTGGAGCTTTTGCCCAGTCTTCATGGGAGACTAAAAAGCAATACAGCGGAGAAGTAATTTAAAACCACTTCTACCCTGCCGGTCCCATCAGTGGGTTTGTCGTTGTTGCATGGCCAAGCTTCATTTAAACCCACAAAATTTTAAATCTAGTGAAAATCCCAAAGTTTCCAAAGATGACAAATATGTCCTGCTGAATTACAGGGAAATTTATATAAAATGATGCAAAAGACAGCTGTATATTTTCTATTTGATGTAATGGTGCAGCCTTAAAATGATGGCATCTTGGATTTGAATATTTCACAGTATGAAAAAATGTTTTGTCTCACTTTGAAGCTACTTAAGGGGAAATATAAGGGAAAATCAGGGATCAAATAGAATAGGTCACAGAAGTTTTACGAGTGACTATGTGTTGTCTTGATGTTCACAATATCCCACTGTCCTACTTAATGCTCATACATTCCACACATGCTGGCGTTTCGTGCACCCAGGTGGTCAACAGAGCCACGAGGACGTGCAGGTGGAGCACACGGTGACGGACAGTGAGCTCAACGGTGGGAAGAGCCTGCACACTCTGGAGCTGGAGATCCAGGAGGCCTTCCTGCGCTTCATGGCGGCCATCCTGCGGGGCTACCGCTCCTACCTGCTGCCCATCACCCAGGCCCCCTCTGAAAAGACCACCGATGCCAGCTCCCTCTTCGACCTCCAAGGTAGGCTTCCTCCTCAAAACCGGTCTGTCCTTAGTGAAGGTTATATTACATATAATTAGAACTGGGCAATAAATTTCAGTATGATGTCAATATTGTGATATAAGGCTAAGTATAATCCAGGATTTTGGATATCATAATATCATAATAATGTTTGCTTTCCCCTATTTTAAAGCCAATTTTCTGAACTTATTAGACTGTTTTAACTGTTCTATTATTTGCCTCTATCTGCTTGGTCATCATATCTACATTATTAATGATTGTTTATCCAAAAGTTTTCATGCATAAATATCTTATGAAAGCACTAATAGTCATCCTTACAATATTGTCACAATATCAATATTGAGCTCTCCTGATATTCGATTCTGTCCATATCGCCCAGCGTGTGATCATAAAACACACTGACGGGGCGTTGTTACCCCGCCTTCGTGTGATTTAGCTCTGTTGTGGGTCAGGGAGTAAAGGGCTGGAGCCCCGCCATCTAAGTTTGGCCTAAATCACAACTGTAATGACTCGGGTGATTTAGCTTAAGCCTCAGTGGAAATTAGGCTTGGATGACATGCCAGAGAAACGACCATGATTAATAGCGCAATCCCCCCGCACATCTGTGTGCTCTTATGCAAGCAGAAAGAACCAGGGAACAACTTGTTTCGTACGCCACAGCATTAATTTCCTGTATGAGCAGGTCCATTGTTGCTATAAGAGTTTGAGCCTTGACCCTGAACGCATGAGCACTCTGACCCGGCTTGACAGGGGCATGACAAGTTGCACATTTATAGGCGGCTAAGCAGTCTGGTCTGATGTGTGTGTGGTCGCTGACTTGTCATGTTCGTGCATCCGTTATTACATACCGTGCTTGTCTCTCACAGGCTTCCTGAAGAGCAGAGACCGTTCCCATCAGAGGTTCTACTCCCTCATGACCAAGACTCAGATGTTCATCCGCTTCATAGAGGAGTGCTCCTTTGTCAGCGATAAAGACGCCAGCCTGGCTTTCTTTGATGACTGCGTTGATAAGGTGAGGCTTGCTACTCATCTGTGGGCAACGTGTTTTCCTGTGGCGGAAAAAAAAAAAAATTCAACAAAAGAGTTGCATTATTTTGTCGTCCCAGAACAACACTCAGATAATGATGCAGCATGGGGCCTCCACCCTTTTAACTGAACTTCTCAAAATGAGCTGAGTCATTTTAGAGGAAAAGATTAATCACATGCCATCCTCTCCATTAAGATGTCTTAGTAATGCCATGTTTTATTTGATGCTATTGGCAGAACTAATAAGCAAATGACAGGAACTAATAGAAACAAGCAAAGAGTAATTAGCACTCCAACATTCCCCTTGAGCCAGTCATTAACACCAGCACTAAGCTTTTCTAATCAGTAATTCCTCCCTCTGCTTCTTTTCTCTCTTTGTTGCATCTGCTTTTTGTCCTCCTTTTGTTTTTTTGTTTTTTTGTCTTCTCCTCCTTCTTCTTCTTTGTTTCTCTTCTCTTCCTGCTGCTCTGTGTCATCTCGGCCCGGCAGCTATTCACTACTGGAGGCAAGGTAAGCTTCCAGAGCCTGAGATCTGATCCCTTTAGTCATTTGAGAGACGGCAAGCATATTATTTGTCATGTTTAAGGGGCACTATTATGCTTCATTGGTTGTGTTTTTGTTGTTCTGTGTAGTATCATGTGCCGTCCTATTCAGAAGCCCTTGGTGTGTGACTCAGCTCTGCAGGTTGTGTGTTTGTGTATGTGTGTGTGCGCGCGCATACCCACTATGAATAAATCATGAAAAGAGACAGTGGAGTTGAGAGCGAATGCAACGTCTTGAAGCTATGTGCATTAGCTGTCCCTGCGAGTTAGCGATCTCCGTGTGCATTATTGAATCAAGTGCCATTAGAATGAACTACACTAAAAGGTTATGCCGAACTATTACAGACTCAGAGGTGACGTTTAGACACTGAGATTAATTATTTGTGCTCGCCATCCCAGATTTCCTTTGTGCATTGTCCCTGCTCCAGCAGCTCCTCTGAAGTCTGTAGAGGAGTGATTGAAAAAGACAAAGACAGAGGCAGTAATCCCTTTTTTCTGTCACAGTCAGGCGGAATGCACTTAAACGGTTATGACTTTTGGTGTTGAAATCCTTATGGGATCTGGACTAGTCTCGCTCATTCTTAGTTAAAGGCCTAAGCTTTGGGGATATGACAGGTTTTATGAACACAACTTGCATACACATTTATTCAACAGGAAAAAAGGCAAAACAAAGCCCCCCCTCTAACCCCCTACAAACACACACATCCCCTTGAACTTGTGCAATCAGGAAGTCACACTTGCATCCTATGAACTGGTGCAGCTCCTGTATGAGTGGTCATTGTGGTTTTACTGAGAAGTGGAAGCATTGATTCATTCAGCTTCATTGCTGCTGAGGTTGACAACAAGAGGACGATTGAGAAAGACCTCTTCGTTTTAAGAGGAAGGCCAACAAGCGGAACAACATAAAGCAGAATAGAGGCGAGGGCACGCAGGTCAGAGCGAGTCTGTTGACTGAATCATCCACTCGACTGAGTGGAACAAACCCTGCAACGCTGCAGCACTGGGGCGATATTCAACTGCTCTCAGTGTGGCATGCGCTCATATTAACATTTTTTTTCTTTGTGGCTCTCATGTCCAAGCTGAGCCAGAGATCCATTCACACCACGCCAAGTGACCTCACATCAACATCCTGTAACCGGCTTTCATAATCTCCCAGACAGCTATTCAGTGGTGATTTTCTCATTTTTAAAAGAGAACATGTGGGCTTCACCTTGACGTGCTCCTTCACGGAGAGCGGTTTATTGCTGCTGTTGTCCTCAGCACAGTCGGGTCCTTGGCGCTCTGCTCCCCAGACAAAGACTCGCTCAGAGAATTGTTAAGCAAAGGAAGTGTGGCAGTTCAGTACAAAATCTAGTTTGCTGCCAGAGCTGTACAATTTAATGGTATCATGTCCCTCGGGCAACATCTCTGCAATTTTGTCCAGGTCACTGCAGTCTAGATTAATTCAGTCTTGGAACAGGGTGGAGGATTCACAGGATCAAGCCTCTGCCTTGACATTGGCCTTTAAACTGAATAGAATGGGGACACAGGCCATATTCCTGATATGTATGGACTCATTACTGACGTCTGCTTGTCCTTACTGAACCTCACATCTGATCTGATCTGATCTCACGTCAGATCCCCACAAGACAGCACTGGAGCCCGCGGCTTTGTGATTTAGCATAGCTTGGAGGATAGATGGAAAGCAGAGGGCAGATCAATGACGAGTGTGTGCCTCTCTTGTGAACCAGATGGACAACGAACGGCCGGAGGACGCCAGACTGATTGAACTGGATGAGTCCCACCGCAGTGAGCACACGGTCTACATTAACCCCCCGGAGCTGCCCCCGTTACCCCAGGGAGAGGAGTATCCTCTGTGTTATAGGTACGTCTCTGAACCATGACCCAGACACACTGTTTTTCTCTTGTTTTTTTCCCGTCTCACTCACACACACACACACACACACACACACACTGAGGGAGCACATCACACTGCAGCGGGTGCACACAATCCAGCTCCCGAGGGAGAGACTTAGCTTAAATTGCCTCTATTGTTGGAGAATTTGTCACTGCTGTAGGGCTTTGTGATTATTTTGAGCTGGAACACATCGCTTTTGGATTCTTGTGTCGGTGCTCAAGCTTCTAGGGTGTCAAAGCCAACTTATTGTGCGTGTTTTGGCTTTGCCAGTGTTTTTGTGGGATAAAGTGCGTTTGATGTCTATTTTGGTACATGTCAAGAGTATCTGAAAGTCTATGTCTCTTTGTGTGCAGCTACTCTGGCTTCCCTGTGCTGAATGCTAAGCTCCTGGAGCCCCTGGAAGGACCAAATCCTCCATCAGCCGGCATGGCCCCACGCCACAGCAGCCCCGCCAGCCCCACGGCCATCTTCAGACGCTCCAAACAGGTCAGCTGTACAAATAGTCTGATTCCCTGTACAGTAGTCTGATGAATACCATTACTTTTATATTTAGCCTCAGGGATGAATGATGATTTGTTTGTTTGAAAGCTCAGGAATACCAGCCATGAAGAAAACAACAAGCCTTTACACTTTTTCTCCCCGGTTGTTATTTTTTCTCCACTCGCTTTGTTCTATCATACATGATCACTGTCTGAATGCATGAATATTTTTTGCCTGCGTTGTCCAGGCGCTGTGGCTTTGATTCTTATTCTTCTTGCTATTGTTTGCTATTGATGTTGGCAGTCCAGGGATTGAATATAGAAGATTTACTGCTGCTCTCACTGCGTGTTACTGTGGATAAATGGAAATGGAAATCTAGTTAAGGCAAGTCATCTTCACGTTTCATCATTTGTTTGTTTCTGTGTCAGGAGATCAAATCAGCCCAGAAGATGGCCAAAACCTACTCGTCGATGCCTCAGATGTGGTCCAAGTGTCTGCTGCGCCACTGCTACGGCCTGTGGTTCATCTGCCTGCCGGCTTATGTCAGCACCTGCCACTCCAAGGTGCGGGCTCTGCGCACGGCTTACGACGTGCTGAGGAAGATGCAGGACAAGAAGCTCCAGGCGCCCGACGAGGTAGGAAAAGCACAAAGTGAACTCAGTCGGGAAACTCCTCCGGTGTTGCAAGCTGACAGGTCTTCTCCCAAATGAACCAATCGTCATCTCACTTCCTTATTCAAAGCCTTTTTTGAAAATGACACGTCAGTTTGCCTCAGCAGCCTGCTTCTGGCCGGCCTCCTGCTGCTTGTCTGTGTTGTTATGATTCATTACTTTATTTAACCCACGTCCTCCCCGGCTCCACCTGCTCAGATCTGTTTTTGTGCGGGGATTATGTATATCCCTATGAAATCCATGTATGTGCAGCAGTGATACATGAAATCAAATGTACGTGCATCATCTTATGCAAAAGCATATCTAGTCTGCCAAAGTCAGACTCATTGTCATATCAGTGAATAAATAGATTTTAATTATATGCAAGCTGTCCTGACTGAAATATACATATTGTGCAGAACATGCTGAAATGAATACAGTGTACATTCGGCGTTGATCATAATGAACAAATCAAGAAATTAAAAGTCTGTGTTCTTCTATCCCAGGTGTGTTACCGTGTGTTGCTGCAGCTGTGTGGGCAGTACGGCCAGCCTGTCCTGGCCGTCAGGGTGCTGTTTGAGATGAAGAAGGCTGGAGTTCAACCCAATGCCATCACCTACGGCTACTACAACAAGGTGGGTGATACTGCAGATACAGATTTGACCCATTACTGTTGGGTTTAGTTCATGCTGTTGTATCTGAAAACGTCTGATCACAAACAAATGCTCCTGGTTCAGGCGGTGTTGGAGAGCACCTGGCCCTCCACCACCAGAGGAGGCTACTTTCTGTGGGGCAAGCTGAGGAACGTGATCCTGGGTGTGGTGCAGTTCAAGCAAGTGGGAAGGAAACAGCAGCCCCCGCTCAGAGATCCTCAACTTTCAGGTAAGACCGCTAATGCCCTGGTTGGTTATATAAACTTATACACACAGAAGTCAAAATTTAATCCCCAAAATATAAAAGCTTCTCATACTTTCCGTTAGAAGGAAATAATATTCCCATAAACCAAAAAGTAATAAGGTTTTAGGTTGTTAAAGATTGTATGAAGGTGAGCCTTTCAGCCAGTTATGACTTACTGATAGTCACTGAATTCAATAAATGGTATAGTAATAATAAAGTGAACATTTTTTCTTGAATTTTCCCTACTTTTTTGTTTGATGTTGTGGAAAAAGTCTGTTCTGCCAGACTTCCTAGTCTCATAAGTAGGTTTATCTTCATCCCAGCCTCCTCCAGCACTTATTGTTCCCACCCCACATTAATGACTCTAATTAAACTGAGTAAAGAGCTTTTTGTCCCGACCTGTCACAGTACACCGTTTGCTCTTAATGTCAGTCCCCTGTTCCCACAGTGACCCAGAAAAACTCCCATTACCATAATGGCATCCTGTTGGAAAAAGTCTAGTAAAAACATGCGTTTCTATTACATCCTTAAACTCTCTCTATATTTAAACTCTCTCTCTCTCTATATATATATATGTATGTATGTATGTGTATACATATGTATGGTATGATTGAACATGTATTGTCATGATTTTGCCATTTGTGAAGTTGACATGAGACTATGACCTTTTACATAAAAATAAGGAAATGCAGTGAAAGCTTATTTCTGAGATTTATATTAACATGAGCTCATGATGAAAGCTACACTGTGTTTAAACCGTATCCTTGAATTATTGATTATATGATTACAACACTGTTCAGTACATTTTTGCAATGCTGATATACCAGCCAGGCTCTTGTCTTGATGTTCCTGGTACCCGACTCTAATGTATTTGACTTTCTTGCACACTCACAGATGGCAGCGATCTGGACACGGTCAGCCATGGCAGTCTGGACAGCGCTAATGACTCTGCTGAGCGCGCCTCCTTCGACACTGACTTCAACAAAATGGACTCCAGTGATGATGGATGTAGCACAGGTAGAAAGCTGCACCACTATTCCTTTCTTCCGCCCATTATTCCACTCCCATCACTTCATTCTGTCACTCTCACTTCTTGTCTCTTGGCTTTCCCCCACCCCCTTTCTTTGGGTTTGATTTGATTTGACCTCAGATGATAACACAAGAAGACTGTTTCATAAGTCTCGGCTGTCTATCTCCCTTCCATTACTCCTGGTAGTGTCTGTGCACAGTCAGCAGTTACAGATGTCAGGGCTCATTTCCCTGCTTTCAAAACAAGTTACAGGCTGCCAGTCATTCTTGTCAGTCTGAAAAACAACTTTGACTTGAGAGACTTGAAAACAGCCCAAGCTAGATAACCCATCGCAGTTAACATGAAGCCTTCTTTTAGTTTTGTCAATGTTACTCAGATTTATCATTATATCATTGTGCCTGGGTTTAGTGTTTTCATGTCAGAGTCTCTGACTGACTCCCTCAGGAAGTAATGTAAGTCTCTGCTAGGAAACAATCCCTCAAAACCATGTTGTCTGACAAACTGTTTCATCACATCCATGAGTTCTTGTCTTGGCTGTCCAGTAAACTGATTGCAATGATTTCAAGATAGATTTGACACTGTACAGCTTGTATTTTGATGAGGTTAATGTAAAGAAATGTAAACAAGATAGTAATCAAGTAGTAAATAAGGCTAATGCTATTACTCTCTTTTGCGATACTTTTTTCCATTGATCATTTCTGGATTTTAACTGGATAATTTCCACAGTCTTTGATCATTTACCATGGTACAATCAAAAGATCAAACACTCAAATACTAGCAGATCTTTTTCAAATGCCTATATTTACAAACCAGTTTGGGCCTTGGTATGTCTACTCTACTGCTAGTAAATTCCAGTAAAGGCAGCTTTGGGTACACTGGTGCCCCAGCAGGCAAAGACTCTTAAGACTTTATATTTACAATGTCGTGAATTTGAATTTAACTCACAACCTTTTTCATCCCCTCCCTCATCTTTCTTATCCCTCCACAGTAAAGGACTGAGTAAAGTGGAAATTCCATTAAAATAAAATAAAAGGCAGTAGAGAAGGCTTGTACTATTTCCTGCAAGAGTTTGACCTTGTGAATATACGCATAATCTTTTCAAAGATTATATTCCACTCCTGAGCTGCTGCTCCTGCTTTTCTATTCTGGGAGTGTTATGTGCTGTAAGCCTTAGGGAGTGTCACCATGGTCTGTTGAAGAAAGACTCTCAGATCAGTTGTCTCTCATAAAGGATCCTGGGAGACTAAAGAGGTGGATTTTGATTCACTCAGCTCTTTCTGGGAGAAGAAAGAGAGAGAACTAGAGAGAAAATATATATACGAAAATGACACTCGAGTTTTTAGGGGAATAAGGATTGTTTTTCTTTTTCAGGTGGCCAGTCAGACCAAGGATATGATTCCCTGTCCAAAGAGGAGGAGAGGATGGGTAGCAGAGACAGCGACAGCACGCCACTGGTGGACGACAAGGGACAGAGGCACTTCAGTGAGTTCTGAATTACCATCTAATCCTTGCCAATTAATGTCCATTTATGCACTGGCAAAAACAGTTTATTGGCAGTGAAATGATTTCTCTCGCTTTAAGAGCTGGGATATCATATCCCACTGTGGGCGTAATGTATTCTCAACCTTTCCATGTGCTGTTATATTTAGATGCTTTTCAGATAGAAATTCAGTTGATGGATTTGAACCTGTTACGTAATCAGGTGATTTCATGCTTGACAGTGTTGATTTATGTCGGCGTGTTGCTCAGAAATTTATTTCAAGTGACCACGGGCTCTGTCTGTTGTAATCCTTACTTGCAGGTCGTATGATCACTAGTCCTTACTTAATTTTGGCAAATCTGTGTGGTGTTTCACCAGAGCCTGACTGCATATATAACTTGGTGTTTTGAGAGAGAATACAAGGCTGCCATTTTCTGAGACAAGCACCAACATTTGAAAGAGCCACACAACAGCCAGTGTTTTTCCCTCCTCCATCCCTCTGCAGAAGTTGTTCAGCAGTTGGCACACAGAGAGTGTAGATGGGGGGCTTGTTGGCAGAAACTGCAGCAGTTGCAATTCCCACAACAACAGCATATGACTGTTCAGAAACAGTTGGATTTCATCAGCTGAACCTACTGGGGGAGCAACAAGCTGTGACTTTCCATAATAAATGCAAAATTGCTCATGCATGAGTGAAGCACTGCTAAAGATTTTATCAGAAGTGACCGAATCCCTAAATAGAAAGATTTCCAATTCACAACAAATGCTATTTTAGTGCACACTAACCCCTGAGCAATTTTGTGTCATTTGATTCTGCAGCACCTGAGATTGAGGATTCAGTTTCAGTCAGCAGCACGTCTCCTTGCATTACAAACTCCACATCAACAGACGACAGTGCAGGTCAGTGCTTCTCATAGAGACATCTTCAGGAAGGCATTTTCATTGTGCCAAAAACTGCCTCTTTTCAGTTATTCTGTATGGAAATCACAAATGCTTTTCTCACAGGTAATGGCAGCAGGCTGCATTCCAGTCCATCTAGTGACACCACAGTCCCATGTGGAGTTCTGCCAAAGACAGCGAGGCCAAAGTCCCTGGACTTGTCTGGCTCACAGGGAATGTCTCGGCTCGGTGCCCCGAACTTCAGCTCAGCTAGACAGCACCACCTAGCTGCCGACCGGCTGCATGGGGTGGAGGAAGAGGAGGCAGGGATGGAGGAGGGCAAGCAGAAACCCCTGGCGGAGAGGAGCGTCAGCTGCAGTGGCGGGACTGTGAGG